>JABUQX010039316.1:0-25000 GCA_015478945.1 Trachelipus rathkii
TATATATATATATTATTAATATCACAACAATCGTAGATAAATAATGAGTTTAGAGATATATAATCGTCTTTCTCTACTAGTATTTACATATATATTAAAGCATATAACAAACTACCGAGTAGAGCGACAGTCGTTGTAGCGCATATATACGTATACTATTCTATTATACCCATAGTCAAGGATAACTGCTACACAAGTATATATAATCTTATACTACTATATTATATAATATATATATAAATAATACTACAGCAGGTTGCGTAAAACCTACGTATATTCCGCGGTAATTCTCCTAGCCCTGACCTGCGAAGCAGCTATATACTCGCAGGCTGAGCAATTTTTTTACCTAATAGTACGTTACCTACGTCAGAACCGTCCGCGTGGCGCCCGCACGCAATTTTTCCTAGCTATATATTATATATAAATGTATATATATTTATTATATATAACTCCGCGCGAATTAGAAAAATATATCTATGGTATACTTATTATAAAGTCTATATCAAATCTTTTATTATTCCCATACTTTAATATATACATTATATCAAAGTATATAAATTTTCTTTTATTTATTTCACATCAAATATTATATTATACTCGTATGAGTCCTAATAATTCAATTGTGATTATTGACGGGTGAGTGAAGCTATTAATTGTATTTCATCTTGCACATCGAATGTAATATGGTTCTCTGATGGATATACATTTTGTATATATTTAGTTGGGAAAAGGACTACATATGTATTCCGATAGGATCCAGATAAGCTCTCACGTCCACGGCTAATTAATTGCATAGTAATAACAATATAAGAGCTCAACCTCAATATTACAGTACCGTTACAACATGAGATTATAATTTAGAATCCGGCTACCATATATTTATTAACATTAAGATTTTTGTGTGAGGTTGGAGATGTGATCGGTCGTATATCGTCTCTCTGGAAGTACTAACTCATTCTTTGATACTCTGTGTTTAATCCTAATTTAATAAATTTTTAAATTAATTGTATGTGAGAGTTAAGTGATATCAAAAAATGTGGGCGGGAGAGTGTCTTTGATACCATAAACATTTCTCAGTTTGTTACGCGGGTCGCTTCCAAATTGTACCACCGCTTCGAATTTTTAACTAAAAACATTAACTGTACAACTACCTTAAAAAGCAGAAAATCAGTTTAAAACATCAACTAGTAGGTGTTGACCGGTAACTACCCCTAGGGGGGATCCATCAGTATGCTTTTTTGTTCATTCAGTTATTCTGCTTTCCAACTCGCTTTATACTCCCATGTTTTTACTCGGCTTTAAACCTTTCGACTTTATGCTCTTATTAATTGCTTTAACTTCTAATATTTTTTAACATTATCATATCCTTTAAATGCACGCTATATTTCATGTAACAGTTTTCAATAGAGGTGTTACCTCGTCTAAACATCCACTTAAGGGGGGATTAGTATGGCTTTTGATTTTCTGTAACATCTGCTTGCTTTACTTGCTTTAACTTCTATGGTTTTAACCAGCTACCATTTACTCTCGCTTTAAAAACAACCTGCAGTCTTTTACTGCTTTAAACAGCATGTTTTACTGCTTTACTCATATTGTTTTTACTGCCTCCTTAATACTCATCATATGTTTTTAACATTACCACTAATCCTTAATGCGAGTAAATCACGTAAATAATTAGAGGTGTGACCTAAACACCAAGGGGGGTTATTAGTATGCTTTTTGTTTACTAGCTTATCTAGCCTTAACACTCATGTTTTTTACTGCCTTATAACTCATCCTCGCCTATACTGCTTTTAACTTCTGCTTTACTGGCTTTAATCTTTGCTGCTTTAACTGCTTTAACTTATCTGCTTTATCTCCGTTTTAACTGCATATGTTTACTACTTTTAGCTTCAAATTATCTTATTAACCCATTATGTCTTTTCCCTATTTTGTTTAATACTTTCTTCTTATTTTTATTTTAATTATTATTTTTTATTTATTTTTTTATTATTTATTATTTTTATTATTTTATTTTTATACGTAGTGTTACATTTATACTTCATGCCTATTGTTATTATTATTTAGAACACACCAGTCACACACACACACACACACCAACACACACACCCTACTACACAGACACAGTCAAAAGCACACACACATTCTCACTTACATACCACACACACACACACAGCCGCTACTTACACTTATACACGACCATTCACCTATGACAGCTTAATACAACACACAATTCACTATGACCTTACATTTACCCTCATAGACACTTACATTTACATCTACATCCTCATGATTTACTTCACACGCAGGATTTACTTTGCATCTTCCACACATGTAAGAATTTACTTACACTCACACTACAGATTTACTTACACTCACATACAAGATTTACTTACACTCACACAGATTACTTACACCCAACAGAATTTACTTACACAGATTTAACTTACAACACACAGATTTACTTACACTTGACACAACAGATTTACTATACATAACATTCATTTCAATCTTTTGCTGCTGTGCCCATCACACACGTTCACTGTTGCGTGCCTTATTCATATCACACCGTTAAGGTTTCTGTTATTAAATTTTATCCACAACAGTTTCGTTCTCTTTGTTTTTAATATAAAACATTCGTTAGCATTTCTGATGTAATTTATTCAATCATGTGTCTTCAATATAACCTAATAGGTCATTCAGTCATAAGTCTTCTGTACTTCCTTGCATTAAGTCTTTCTAGATTGTGCCATAAGGATCCGTGGCTATACTGGAATCTTCTAAATCTGTACAATAGGAATATTTTATATTATTTAACTGCTTATTCTCAAATCTTTAGTTATCTTGTACTATTATCCCTCTAGATGGGATTGTGGAATTATTTTATATAATACTGTTATTTTGTAAGACAAAGTCTTTGAAAGAGATAATTTATTATCTAAATTTTATGAAATTTTATCTATTAATAAACCATGACAACTATTTTGTATTCGCTATGATCCCATTTTAAATGCTAAGGAGTAAATCAGCTGGTTGCATATCGGTTAGGTCTCCGCCTGCCCTATTATTCGTTTACGCCCTCCTCTGTTCGCGGCCTCGGCCCGCTTACTTCACCCACCGGTTCGAATGCTTCACATATCCCCGAATCTATTAGCCTCTACATTTAACTTAAGACTCAAATCCGATTCAGTTTTTCAGAGACTTGTCTAAATATGCTCAATCCCCCTACAGGATACCACTCTTGTATAGGTGGCCGTCTTTTCAACATTAAACAGCGTCACTAGTCCGAGTGACTTGCACAATTAGTCACGATGCTAATATCGTGTTAAACAGAAAAAAGGCGTTAATTTTTGGTTCTGTTAATGAGTGAAACATGGATCATGGCTGATCAAGACTTATATCCTTTCCTCCGCGCTTAGTATTAAGTTACATCACTCCTTCTCACCCTATGTAATAAGTATCAAATAGAACAAATAAGTTCTTCTCTTGCTAACAATAACATGTATTTTAATTAAAATCTTTTTCTAAGTTTCTTATTTTTAAATAACAATTAATTTCAATTACATTTATATTATTCGCTCGTTGTGTTCACTAAAAATATTTCAAAGTTTTTAAATAATTCGGATTTTCTTTATTATTATTATTATTATCTATGTACACATTTGACAATCCATCAGAGAAAACAACAACCCGCAACCTCCTTACGATACGAAACTGAACCTGACCTCTTCTCCGTAAAATGTGTTGAAATAACTACTTTAGTTCTAAATTTAGGATAAACCTTTTTGTACCCCGGGGGCGATTTAGGCCTAATTTCCCCCGGTCAAAATATATTTCAAACTGACGCTTTTTCTGTAAAATGGTGGTGCATAATAACTACGGATTAGGCCTAATATTTATGGTATAGAATTTTAGGAAAATAACCTTTTTTGTATCCCAGGCTGATTTAAGCCTAATACTTAGGTCAAAGGTAATTCCAGTATAGACAACAAATTCATTGTTATATAAATATATTTCAACTGAACCTGCTGGATCGTAAGATCCTTTTAAGCAGATAAAGAAGGAAATGGGGTTTACTTTTCTTGTGATTGACGGACGTAATCCTTATTCCTATAAATGACCTCGTATGGTGATTGGTTCGAGAATTATTTTATCGCTTTTAGGTATGAAAAACATGTTTTTTTCATATCCTGAACCTTTACCTGTGATTGGATGAAAATTAAATTTGAGGATGCGTGTTTTAGATCCAAGCTCATTTTAAAATCATAACTAGTTTGGCTGTTAAGCGGTGCATCACAAGTTCTCCTGATTTGGTAATAAATAGTGCCTATATTTTCACTAACGTGGTATATAAATGATTCCACAAACCTTAACATGTTAATACTCAATACAAGACAATATGTCCGTGGAAATCAAGATCCCAGAATGTAGGGTTTCAATTCCTTATATAAAAGAAACCCCGATGGAATTTTGATTTTTTCAAGTGGTGGCTAATAAACCCCAATCACCATGTTATAGATACAAGCGGTAATTTTCCCATGAGTCCCAAATGAATATTACTTTTTGGTATATGTTAATCCATCTGAAGAGTGGCTTACAGAATTACTTTAAATCAAGCTCAGCTTTAAACCGGACCGAAACAGTTATTAGCCTGTGCGAAGAAACCAGCGATAAGCAACAACTTACTCTAGCATTTTATAAACATTAAAACATAATCAGTTTGGAAGTTAGATTATGGGAGAGAAATAATGAAACAGCAGTATTTGAACCTACATCATTTGGATTCTACATTTCAGGCCTAACGCAGATGAAATATATGTTAGAGGTACGTAAGCGAATGTTAATTGCAGCTGAAGAAGACATATGTGTTATCTAATTTAACGTAACCGTAACTTCTTAACATGGTTATAACATGTTATACCAAGAATACTACGCCTTTAAGAAAACCCTGATCGATGATCCTACTTAGCGGCTATCATCGATTCGTTCCCTAGTTCCCTATATGACGTAACCAGAATTTCATTTATCTACTTTGAAAACAATGGCAAGAAGTATTTATGCAGGTGACCCAGATGTAAATATACTATGTTATCTGCCACGCGGGAACTTTTTAAGTAATGTGGTTTAACGAAGGTATTAAATCTGAGATAGCTTAAACGAATACTATACTCATCGATAATGATATAAATGATTGGCATATTTGCAAAGATTTAGAGAATTTTAATATAAAATAATCGTAAACATTATGTGTAAAATGTATGTGGAAGTGTTATATAATAATATTCCTGTAATATATTTTAATGTGAACCTATATATATATAATATATATATATATATAATAAATATATATAATTATATAATATTAAAAATATAATATATAATATAATATATTAATATTATACATTCAATTTAAATGTATTTAACACTCTTGTATATATTTAATTTTAGCCTTAATATATATATATATATATATATATATATAATAATATATATTATAACGTTCCATTATATATATATATATATATATATATATATATATATAATATATATATATATATATATATATATATATATATATATATATATTATATATATATATTATAAATTATTGTAAGATAATGATTATTAAATTTTCTAATTATATAGTAAAGTTTTTTATTATCCTTATTTTTACTTTCTAAATAAATATTTACATGTATGTTAAGAGTTTAAATGAACGAAACCCAGGCTCAAGATATGAAAAAAACATGTTTTTCCATACTCTAAAAGCGAATAAAATTATCTCGACCAATCACCTACTGAGGTCATATAGAAGATAAGGATTACTCCGTTCCAATCACAAGAAAGGTAAACATTTCCTTCTTTATCTGCTTAAAGGATCTTACTCGATCCAGCATTTGGTTTCAGTTTGAAGATATAATTTATAAATAACAATGATTCTTGTCTATACTGGAATTACCCTTTGACCTGGTATTAGGCCTTAAATCAAGCCTGGATACAAAAAGGTTATCCTAAATTTAGGCCTTAAATTAAGGCCTAACGTAGTTATTGCACGACATTTTACAGATTTATTAGTTTTGAAATTATATTTTTTGACCGGGAATTAGGCCTAAATCGCCCCGGGGATACAACAAGGATTATCCTAAATTTAGACCTAAAGTAGTTATTTCAACACATTTTATCAGAGAGAGGTGCAGGTCACGTTTCCGTTATCTGTAAGGAGTGCGGGTTGTTGTTTTTTCTCGTGATGGATTGTCAATTTAAGCTAGATAATAATAGTAATAATAAAGAAAAATCCGAATTATTTAAAAAACTTTGAAATATTTTTAGTTAACATCGAGCGAATAATATAAATGTAAGTGAATAATTGTTATTTTTAAATAAGAACTTAGAAATGATTTAATAAAATACATGTTATAGCAGAGAAGAACTTATTTTGGTATGTTTATACCTTTATTACAGGGGAAAAGATGATTTAAAGCAGTAAGTCAATAGAACAAAACGTGGCTTAGCTTGGTGTAGAGGGGTGCTAGGGGCTAACCTTGCTGATTTATTGCTTTAAGGTACGTAAAATATATGTTTTTAATAAAATTTCATAAAATTTTAGTAAAAGTTATTTTAAAACTTGATAGTTATAAAATTTATAAACAAAAAGTATTAACAGTTAATAATAAATTCTTTGTTCAAAGATAATGATTGATTTATTATAGAAGTTTTAAGAAACTTGAAATAATTTTTAGTTATATTTGAATTGATTAATATAAATGTACGTGTTTAATTAAACATAAAATGTTTTTTAATAAATTATACGTTATATGTGTAAGTGAGCGTGCGTGTGTGTGGGTGTGTGTGTGTAAGTAAATCTGTGTGTGAGTGTAAGTAAATCTGTGTGTGTAAGTAAATCTGTGTAAGTAAATCTGTGTGTGTGTAAGTAAATCTGTGTGTGAGTGTAAGTAAATCTGTGGGAGTGTAAGTAAATCTGTGTGTGAGTGTAAGTAAATCTGTGTGAGTGTAAGTAAATCTGCGTGTGTAAGTAAATCTGTGTGTGAGTGTAAATGTAAGTGTCTATGGGTAAATGTAAGTGTCATAGTGAATGTGTGTATAAGTGTCATAGTGAATGTGTGTATAAGTGTAAGTGTGTGTGTGTGTGTGTGTGTGTGTGTGTGTGTGTGTGTGTGTGTGTGTGTGTGTGTGTGTGTGTGTTCTAAATAATAATAACAATAGGCATGAAGTAAATAACACTACGTATAAAAATAAAATAATAAAAATAATAAAATAATAATAAAAATAAATAAAAATAATAATAAAATAAATAAAAAGTATTAAAACAAAATAAAAAACATAATGTTAATAAATATATGAGCTAAAGTAGTAAAACATATGAGTTAAAACAGTAAAGCAGAAGTTAAAGCAGTAAAGCAGAAAGTTAAAGCAGTAACGCAGAAAGTTTAAAAGCAGTAAAGCAGAAAAGTTAAAGCAGTAAAAAACAGGAAGTTAAAGCAGTAAAGCAGTAAAACAAAACGCATACTAATCCCCTTTGGTGTTAGTCACACCTCTATTGATTTACTGATTTACTGCTTTAAAGGTATGTAAAAATGCAAATATATGAGTTAATGCAGTAAAACATATGAGTTAAACAGCGTAAAACATGAGTTTAAAGCAGTAAACATGGGTTAAAGGCAGTATAAAACATGAGTTAAAGCATAAAGCAGTAAAAAACAAAAGCATATCTAATACCCTCCTTGGTGTTAGGTACACCTCTATTGATTTTACTGATTTACTGGCTTTTTAGGTATGTAATGTTATAAATATATCGGTTAAGATAAAACATGTGGTTAACGCAGTATGAGTTCAGCAGTAAAAGAGTAAACAAAAGCATACTAATCCCCCTAGGTGTTAGGTAACACCTCTATTGATTTTACTGATTTACTGCTTTTTAAGGTATGGTAATGTTAAATGTTTTTAGTAGAAATTTGTACATTGTAGTAAAAATAAAATGTTTATATTACTAGGCACTCTGAATTTTTTTCTTCTTACATACAATTTTAAAAAATTTCATAAATTAAAAAGTATTAAAGTAAAAAGTATTAAGTAAAAAATAATGTTTTAATAAATTATGTGTTAATAATAGGTCTGTAATGAGTTACAGTTTTAGGTTCGCGAAATGTTTTTAATAAAAATGTTTAAGTATGAAATAAAAATGAATGACTATAAGTATATTTGGATAGAAATCTTTGAAATGTTTAAGTTTGAAATAAAAATGAATGACTTATAGTATATATTATACCATTATGGACGGGGTCACGGGATTAGGCGCTGCCGGGCGCACGCGGCGGCGGGTTACGCGGACGCCTGCGGGCGCCTGCGGGCGCACGCGCGAGCGGGTACGCGGAAAAATTGCGCCTGCGGGCGCGCGATCGTTCGCGCCGCGGGTCGCACCTGCGGGTGCGGGGCAATCATCCTTTGCGCGCGGAGGGCGCACGCTGCGCCCTGGTGGTTAGCTTATGAACTAGGGGAAGACATTAATATTAACTCGTTCTTAACGATGTGGTGTAGAGATGAGCCATCAAAGATGATTCCATCAAAGATGAATCATCAATATAGATGTTATCAAAGATGACGTCATCAAAAGATGAGTCATCAAAAATGAACCTTCAAAGTTTGAGGCATCAATGCTGAGCATTAATGCTGAGGCATTATTGCTGCAGGCATCAAAGTTGAGGCATAATGCTGAGGCATCAAAATATCGAATGTGTGTGTAAGTGTAAGTGTATCTCTGTGTGTGTGTGGTTGTCATCGTGGTTAGTGTAAGTGCCTATGGAGAGTGTAAGTGCTTATAAGTGTCATAGTTGTGTATAAGTGTCATAGTGAATGTGTGTATACGTTGTCATAGTGTGTATAAGTGTTAGAAGAAGGCTAACTCATAGTAGGAAGAATCCTAGCAGCTTATATACACCAATCGGTTCCTCATACCTTATTACCTAGGGGTAGGAAACCCATATTAGGGCTATTCTATGCTCAGGGAAGGGGCTAGAAAAAGGCTTGAAAAAAGTGGCACTCAGTTGGCACTATGGTGGAACTCACTTGGCACTATGTGGGCACTCACTTGGCACTCGTTGGCACTCACTTGGCACTCTTGGCACTCATTGCACTCATTGGCACTCACTTGGCCCTAGGGACCGACCGGGGCTGGAATTTTGCCCGGGACGGGGCCGGGGCCGGTTTTGCTCTGAATTTAGCCGGGCGGGCCGGGCCGGGGCAGGGGCGGGGGTTAGCTAAATAAGAAATGTAAGTCAAAAACACCGAAATTATAATTAAGATGAAAATTAAAATTAAAATTAAAATTTAATTAATATTTAAATTATAAAAAGGAATACATTTAATGAATTCGATAAATAAGAATTTAGAAGAATTTAAAGAAAATAATTGTTTTTCTAGAAGAATAAGTTGTTTTTAAATTATATATCTATATATATATATATATATATATATATGATATATATATATTATATATTATAATATATATATATATATATATATATTATATTATAAATAGTATATATATATATATATATATATATATATATATATATATACCGTATATATAATATATACTATTAATGATATATATAGTATATATAATATATATATATATATATATATAATATATAATATATATATATTAATTATATATATATATATATATATATTATATATATATATTGTATATATATATATATATAATATATAGTATTATATATATATATATATTATATATATATATATATATATATATATATATATATATATATATATTATATATAATATCTATATATATATTATATATATATATATATATATATATTATATATATATATATTATATATATATATATATTATATATATATATATATATATATATATATATATATATATATATATATATTTAAGAACTACTTTGTCGTAGTGATATATTTACTTTAGAGAGAAAGCCCTTGGATTCTTTTTTAGTATTATGCTTTACTGTCACTTCATTTTATTACTAAATGTACACAAATTAAAAAGATTGTTAAAGACAGTTAAAGACACTTTTTTTTAATGAAATAATTTTAAAATACATCCTAATTTTCGTTCCGACACGCGAGACCTCTTCAGGCTAAGGGACTGGATTTCTTTCTTGATCTTCATCAGTTCAAGTGTGTTTCAGTTGGTCTGCTATTTTCTTCATGGTGTTGTTGAAATATTTTGATGTTTTCAGATATTCATTTTGTATAAAATCTATCTTAACTTCACCGGGATGCCTATTGTAGTTGTACTATTTTAAATGCAAAAGGATTCCATGATTTTGCGATGGTTTGTGTGTGTTTGATATTTCTGATCATCTTTATATTGTTGATCATGATAGAGTTTGCCTGGGTGTTACGCCTATGACTTGTTTAAGCTGAATTTATGCTGTCCTTCGTGCAGGTCATCTGTGTGTTGATTTTTTTCTTCTTTTGCAAATCTATGGTTTTTCACTATATATGTTTTATTGCAGTATCGTGCCAGGGTAATGTGATATATAACAGCTTTGCGGAGATTCTTTCTTTGTCGTTTTGGCGGTTTGAGAATGTTTTTTAAAGGTGATGTTATTTGATGGAATGATTATTTATTATTTGGTATATATTTTGGTTTTAAACGAATATAATGGTAATTGAGGAAGTTTGGTAAAAAGGAGGTGTTGCTAATTCTTTCGGGGGAAAGGTGCTATATGTACCTCTTTTTTGCTTTGCTTTAACTGCTTTTGTGATGAAAAACTCAGATAGTAAAGTGATTTGAAAGTATTGTGGATTGTATTTTAGTTTCTTGTGCTAAGAAGAGGGGGAGAAGCATATACGAAAAAGCAGCGGAGAAATAGAGATGACAAGACAGCTAATTTTGTGTTTGGGGAATGATTAGATAGCCAATGTATATAGTTTGGTGAGAATGTTGGTTTTCTATATATAGTAAATTGCAAGTAATTGTTATTCCATGTGATTAAGGTATCGAGGAAGGGGATAGAGTTGTTGGAAGGCTTTCTATCGTATACTGAACTGAAAGATGAATAGAGTTAATATAGTTTAGGACATCATTAGGTTGGTGTTGGAGGGAGGGAGACAAAAATGTCATATACATATCTAATCCATAAACCCTATTGTTTAATAAAGGGTGGGGAAAAATATGATAAAATTCGTGTTAAGTTTCATATATATGTTACTGAGTATGGGAGACAGTGGGGATCCCATACTCAGGCCGAAAGTTTGTTTGTAATATTTGCCAATAAAATGAAAGAAGTTATGTTGTAATGAGAGATTGGCCTTCTCGTTTCATATATTAAAATATCTCATTAATCTCTCATTACAACATACCTTCTTTCATTTTAATGGGCAAATATTACAAACAAACTTTCGGCCTGAGTATGGATCACCACTGTCTCCCATACTCAGTAACATTATATGGAACTAACAGAAATTTATCATAATATTTTACCCAACCCTTTATTAAACAATAGTCTAGTTAATGGATTAGATATGTAGATGACTTTTTTGTCTCCCTCCTCACAACACCAACCCTAATAATGTCCTAAACTATATTAACTCTATTCACCCTTCAGTTCAGTATACGATAGAATGCCTTCCCAACAACTCTATCCCCTTCCTCGATACTAATCACATGGAATAACAAATACTTGCAATTTACTATATATAGAAACCAACATTCGCACCAACTATATACATTGGCTATCAAATCATTCCCCAAACACAAAATTTAGATGTTCTGTCATCTCTATTTCTCCGTGCTTTTCGTATATGCTCTCCCCTCTTCTGCACAAGAAACTAAATACATCACAATACTTTCAAATCACATTTACTATCCTGAGTTTTTCATCCCAAAAGCATTTACAAAGCAAAAAAGGGGTACTATAGCACCTTTCCCCCTGAAAAATAGCAACACCTCCCTTTTACCAATTCTGCAATTACCATTATATTCGTTAAAACAAAATATTACAAAAATTTTACCCTCATTCCATCAAATACATCACCTTAAAAAACATTCTCAAACCCCAAAACGAAAAGAAAATCTCCCCAGGCCTGTATTATCAATCCCCTGCATACTTGCAATAAAACATTATAGGTGGAACCATAGGATTTGGAAAGAAGAAATATTTAACATACAGATGACCTGCACAAGGACAGAATAAATTCAGCTTTAACAAGTCATAGGCGTAACACAGGCCACTCTAACAATATCAACAATATAAAGATGATCAGAAATATCAATCACACGAACCATCGCAAAATCATGAAATCCTTTTGCATTTATTAATAAGTAACAACTACAATAAGCACTCCCGGTGAAGTTAAGACAGATTTTTATACAAAATGAATATCTGAAAACATCAAAATATTTCAACAACATGAAGAAAATAGCAGACCAACTGAAACACACTTGAACTGATGAAGATCATGAAAGAAATCCAGTCCCTTAGCCTGAAGAAGGTCTCAGCGTGTCGACACGAAAATTAGCTTTCCTTTTAAAATTATTTACTAAAAAAAAAAGTGTTTAACCATGTTTTTAATTTGTGTACATTTAGTAAAAAAAATGAAGTGACAGTAAAGCACAATACTAAAAAAGAATCCAAGGGCTTTCTCTCCTCTAAAGTATATATATATATATATATTATAATTATATTATTATTATATATATATATATATATATAACTATATATATATATATAATTTATATTAATATATATACTATTATATATATATATATATATATATATATATATATATATATCTATATATATATATCTATTATATATATATATATATTATATATATAATTCAATTAAATAAATATTTTGAAAAAGATTTCGGAAATATTTGATTTTCTGAAGATATTTACTTTAAATAAAAAATACATACATTAATATTTAACAATTATATTTATTTTTCTTTTCGAATTCGTTTGATTATATCAATTTCGAATATTTTTTACTGTTAAAAAAACTCGAATATTATAAATTTGGCCTCCATTTTAATTTGAAATCATAAAAAAATACCAAAAAAAAATTGATTATATTTAGGTATGTTATATATTTTGCATCAATTAAAAACAAAGGAGTAATGGAATTAAAATAT
Source organism: Trachelipus rathkii (assembly GCA_015478945.1). NCBI lineage: Eukaryota > Metazoa > Arthropoda > Malacostraca > Isopoda > Trachelipodidae > Trachelipus > Trachelipus rathkii. Next base: position 13,164 of record JABUQX010039316.1, read on the forward strand.
ATTATTTTATTTTGTTTGATTTAACCCTCTATTATTTTAGTGTAAATTTACAGTTACCCCCGGTAGAAAACCCCGGTTTTTCCTGATTTTTGGCCGGGCCGGGGCCGGGTCGCTAAAAATGGCCGGGGTTTGCCGGGCCGGGGGCCCCGGTCGGTTCCTAACTTGGCACTCACCTGGCACTCAATCTGCAATCATCTAATACTCATAGAACACTAATAGAACATCACTATGATACTCCTTAAGGTGATTGGAGACCACCAAAGCCATCAAGTTAGCGTGGGGTCAAATTGACCCATGGGTTATGGCAAGGTCAAGCCGAAATATCATGGTCAAACAAAGTTAAAAGACATCAAAAAAAGGGCTAAGTCCCTAAAGGAAGGACAAAAAAATTTACCGTGGGTCAAAATGACCCATGGACGCCAAAGGGTTGGGGCAGTGTGTTTTGTATGTGTGTATATAAGTGTAAATGTAAGTGTCTATGGGTAAATGTAAGTGTTATAAGGTAGTGTCTAGGTGAATGTGTGTTAGGTAAGTAAGTGTTGTGTGGTGTGTGTGTGTGTGTGTTGTGGGTGTGTGTGTGTGTGTGGTAGGTGGTTTCAGTTAGGATAGATCCATACATGCTTCAAGTTAGGAACGAAATATGTTACGGGTGGGGCACGAGTGGGCAAAAAATATTAGCGTGGGCAAAATTGTCCCATGGAAGACGGGCAAGGTCAGGGCCGAAATATCATGGTCAAACAAGGTAAAGACATCAAAAAATAGGGCTAAGCCCCCTAAAGGAAGATCAAAAATTTACCGTGGGTCAACATTGACCCCATGAAGGACAAAAATTAACGTGGGCCAAAATTGACGCCATGGAAAACAAGGGTTGGTCGAAAATTCCGGGTGGGCGTAAAATTGACCCATGGAAGACGGAAGGGCTGAAATTAGGGTGGCCAAAATTGACCCATGGAAGGAAAAAAATAACGTGGGTCAAAATTGACCCATGGTATCTTCAAACTTTGTAGCAAAGGGGAAGGACAAAAAAGGTTTAAGACAGCAAAAAATAGGGCTAAGCCCCTAAATGAAGATCAAAAATTACCGTGGCAAAAATTGACCCATGGTCGAAAAATTAGGGGGCGTAAAATAGGGGGGCAATACGTACAACAGTTGCTTACGCAACCGTTTGGCGCAACCCTTCTTCGAAGGGTTGCCACAAAATCAGGGTTTGCGAAGGTTTGCAAAAATTAGGGTTGCCAAAAAATTAGGGGGGTTTCTCAAAAATTAGGGTTCTCAAAAAATTAGGTTCTCAAAAAATTAGGGTTCTCAAAAATTAGGGTTCTCCAGAAAATACCGTGGGCCAAAAATGACCCATGGAAGACGGAAGGGTTGGTTGCACAAAAAGGTCAAGGCCCAAAAAGGTGAAGGCAAAAAAGTTCAGGTCAGAGGGTAAAAATTCGGCTCAAGAAAGGTAGCGGGTCAGAAAAGTCAAAAAGGTCGCAGTCATTTTCGTTGGCAAAATGTATGGTCCACTACTTATATCATATATATATATATTATATATTATATATATATATATATATATATATATATATATATATATATATATATATATATATATATATTATCTATATATACATATTAATTAAAACATATATATATATATATATATATATATAAGATATATTATATATGATATATATATATATATATAATATATAAAAAGCTTCAAAACTAAATAAATATATATGATATATATAATATATAATAACAGACGAAAAGATAAGTTTGAAGATGCTTGACATTGAAAGTATTGTTTCCAGATGAAAAATTAGAATACCTATTATTGAATGGAAATCCTTTGCAGGTCAAAACAAAAGAAAAATCAACTTGGAACAATTGATAAAATAGTAACAGGTGCGAGAAAATGGACGCAAGAAAAGTTGGAAGGGTTAATTGTTGAGATTATTGTAAGTCTAGACAGGGGTAAGGGTTGTAGCAGCAGCAATAGCAGTGACAGAGGCATTGAAATTTGTAGTCCTTCAACCAACGCAGGATCAAACATGGACGTTATGGAAGAAAAGTCATTGGAAATAGAGGAAAGCAGAAATGATGAAGAATTTCATCCAGAATTTGAACTTTGGGAAAATTCTCAGAATAGATTTGTGTATAAACATTTAGCGATAACAGCTGATATCACACCCATCACACAACTACAAAAAGCTAATATTTGGAGTGTTACCATAAAATAATTGACATCATCAATTTCACTTATCCAATTGAAGATGAGAAAACATGATTTTCAGTAACTCAAAAATAAAATAGAGCTCTTAAACAAAAGCGAGCTATAGCTACTGTTGGGCACCCCTCCTGACCCCTTCTTGGTTACTTGTAGTTGGTGACCAAACCTGAACATTCACTGCCTTATTGAGGTAATGTTATGTGATTCGCAGAAATCTCGTGATGTAAATTATCCCAAACTCTCGGAAAACTCATTCGGAACCTTTTCAACTCAACTCCTGTGTCTAGGTCACCCTATGCCTTACGGCAAGAATAAAATATTCCCAACAACAACTCAAGCGCAGAGAACTAACTAGTGTTACCCAGATGTACTTCCACCTAACCTTCAGTTATTCTCAAACTCTCCAACCGGTATACCTGGGTTTGCTGAATATTTATTATACTTCTACTTCAGCTCGCAAACATCACAAAAGTTACCGTTGCTCAGTTTTTTTCACTTTAAATTTTTTATATCTATTTAATTCCACACAACTACCATATCTTCGGAAGCATATAAATGAGAGTTTATTCTGTTTTAATATTCTGGGAATAATTTTTTTTCGTGATATTTCTTGGAGGAGCTATATTCTTTCTCATATTAAGCAAGATATATATATATATATATATATATATATATATATATATATATTATATATATATAATATATATATTTATAATATATTTATAAATATATATATATATATAATATATTATATTATATATATATATATGATATATATATATATATATATATTAATAGTTAGAACGTTGGCGAATAGTTCGTGATAGGCCGGGTTTAATACGCCGTTTGATGATATTGAAATAACTTTATATTTTTGCTATTATTTTATAACCAGAGGTCGTAGAAATATAATATAAACGCTACTCTGGAGCAACTGACTGTAAGGAATTGAAGGGAACCATCAAAAATGATCTCCCGACCATTTGATGCTCCAAGCTGCTGAGCTCTCGTTCAAAACCTCCGAAAGAGATCTACAGACCTCGAAAACACGTCGTCTACCTGTAAGGAGGTCTACTCGGTCTTGAAAAAGCGTCATCGCCCTCGAAAACGGTCTTCCCGTATTGGAAACGCATCGCTGCCCATGAAAACGGGTTCATAGACCTTGGAAACCCATACTATGCCTCCTCAAGTGTCAAAAACCAAATGTTACAAATGCTGCACTGCAACATCTGGTTGCAACATTTTGGCTGTCAGTAGCTCAGTCCTTACTACTTATTTCCTCCAGCTCATTTATGATTAACAATGTAAATTCCATTAAAGACATAATATCCGCTCTCACTGAGTTGAACACTAAGAGATCGTAGTATCCTGATGGTATTCTTCCTGTGGCTCTCAAAACTTTTGCTTCCGAGTTGGCACTCTGCTATTGTAAATTATTTAGTCACATTCTGTCTACTTCAACCTTCCCTTTCTGCTCTAAACATGCAAACATCCAGCCTGTGCCGAATAAGGGGACCCATGTCGACTATCATACAATCGTACTGTCGCTTTAACCTCCTTTCTTTCTAAAATTTTTGAATCTATCCTAAACAGGAAGATTTGGAAGAATCTAAATTCTTCAGATCTTATCTCTGATCGATAATATGGCACTCGTAAGAGACGTCCTACTGTCAATCCTTCTCTCCGATTCTTTCTCCTCAGCTCTTCGGAATTTCTGTGAATCTTTTGCTTTGGCGTTAGACATATCAAAAACTTCCATATAGTCTGGCTTTAAGCTGTGATTTCTATACTTCCGTACTTCGGTATCCGTTTTTCTCCCTCCGACCTTCTCCCTAATATCCTCTCCGGTCAATCTATAGCAGCATTTGAATACGGTCACCATTCATCCTCTAAATCTATAAAAAGTGTTGTTCCTCGGGGTTCTGTCCCATTTCTAGCACCTTCCCTAACATTAGTTAATGACCTTCTTTGGCCAATTTCTTGGCTTCAACCGGATAATCAACTCCTGGCTGGCGTGAAAAACACTGGACAAGGGAGGAGGCTATGTATTAACGTCCAATTTATTACTATTTATTATAGTTAAGAAGCGAGCTTGGAGAAACTAATCTTTAACTTTTCTCGACTTCTTTCTAATTGAGGAATTTAGAAATGGTTGTTTCCATGCCATAAAATTTAATTCATTACTACCCCATATAATTATTCACACAACTGAAACATTTTCTTCGAAAACACAAAATCTTAAACATTCGATTGTACTAAATATTATTGCTGCTCTTCATATTTTGGCTCGGCTTCTATTTCCTCTAAATAATTGGTAAAAGGGATACACTTTTTTTCTCATTTCTACAGTTACTTCGCGGTTACCAAATGGGTTTTCGGAATGTTTCTGAAACGCATTTGGGCCGCAAATTCTCCTTTCACACGCTAAAAGAAGAGTATTGGGATGGCGAGCCTGGGTGCGCTACGACAGGTGGTTAGGCAAATTAGGCAGAGATCGAGGGTTGATATATGTGGCTGAACAGCAGTAGGGAGAGGTATGGAGTATTTCGCATAATCTGAGCATGTCTTCCACGCACACAGAGCACTTGTTTAAAAATTTTTATTTAAGGAGAGTATCGGAAAGCTTTAAGTGAAATCTTAGAACAAGAAGGGCTGCTAGATATTCGTGCTACAACGTGAGCGCAGACGAGAGGAGGAAGACAGCTACGATACAGACGAGTCAGAAGAGAGTCAAAGTGCAACGAGGAGACCGCGAGAGAGAGAGAGAGAGGAGAGAAGAGAGAGAGAGAGAGAGAAAGAGAGAGAGAGGAGAGAGAGAGATGAGGAGAGAAGAGGAAGTGTAGGTGTTGCGGCCACAGAGATTCTGTGATAGCTCGTTAGTACAATAATTAGAAGAACGAGGAGAGAGAGAAGAAGAGAGACGGAAAGAGAGATAATATTATCGTCTGATATATTATGAATCGAAGAGACATGAAGGTGTCTTTAACAGATGTAATATAGCTGTGGTGCCGTCGGAAGAGAGAATGAAGATGAAAAAGAGTTGACATTTTTTTTCAGATGAAAGAGAAGTGATAGAGTAAGTAAGAGAGTAGATGAGAGTAATATAGTATTAGAGAGTATGAGTAGATGAGTAAATTAGTAAATGATAAGTATACGGAGTAGAGTGAGAGGAGAGTAGTAGTATAGTAATATATAAGAGAGTAAGAGTGAAGAGTAAGAGAGATAGAGATGAAGAGATGAAGATAGATAGAGATGAGTATGAAGATGAAGAGAGTAAGTAAGATGAGAGAGTAATAGAGAGAGATAGTGAAGAGATAGTGAAGAGAGTAAAGAGAGAGAGAGAGAGAGAGAGAGATAGAGAAGATGAGAGAGAGAGAGATAGAGTAGAGATAGAGAGTAGAAGAGAAGAGAGAGAGTAGAGAGTAGAGATAGAGAGGAGGGAGAGAGAGATAAGAGAGGAGAGAATAGTGAAGAAGAGAGAAAAAGAAGAGTAAGAGAGAGAGAGAGATAAGAAGTAATAATAATAGTAATGAATAATTAATTAGAGAGAGAGAGTGAATAGAGAGAGAGTAATATATAGAGATAAATATATGATTATAAGAATAATATGAGAGAGAGTAAGATATAGGCGAATAAGAGATAGATAGAGAGTAAGAAGAGGTGAGATTAGAAGTGAACGTAAGAATAGCAGAGTTCATTTTAATAGATAGAGTATAATAAGGAGGTTCTACAGAATAATAATTATATAGAATAGATAATAATATTATAGATATATAATATATGAGTAATATAATTAAAGTATATATAAGAGTATATTATATATAAGTAATAGACATAACAAATTATATAACTTCGTTAAAATACTGAGTATATAAGTATAATAAAGTAAATATAGTATATATATATATATATATAAATAGTATTATATTATATATATAAATGAATAAATAGATGTGTCCATAGAGTTATATAATATAGTTATATATATATGAAATAGTATAATATATAAAGTAGAGTAAAAATATAGCGATTTTGCTAATCGCAGAATGGAAAAGCCCCAGTGTACCTTGTACCTTGTACCTTGTACCTCGGTAATCATTAATTCTTGGAATTAATGGGCCAAATGTCATGTTGGGCCTAAAGTTTATAGCACAGCAAGAGAGGCCGTTAAGTGCACTCTAATAATTGAGAGTTTATAGATCACCAAATGGAACATGAGTTGAATACGTAGAGAGGTGAAATCTTGAAAAGATACCATTGTGGTGAGTTCCCTTTATCCCACGTATCAGCAGCGCAGAATATAGTAGAAAAATAGGATTTTGAATTATAGATATGATCAATGTATGTTTTCAAATAAGAATAAGACTACGATATATAAGGTTAAATTTGACTGCAAATAAGGGTTTTGCAACATATATAATTAGTATAATAAGATATTATAGTTATTAAGAAGAGTATATAGATATATATATAAAGATTATAGAATGAATATATATATAAGTATATCTAATAAAAATAGATGCTGCTTTTTTGATTTGCAAGGAATATATATATATATAATAGTTAATAGTTTCCTAATAGTAAATATATAATATATAGATAAAATAGTAATAAGATATTATAGTATAGTATTAATAGTATATATATATATATATATAATAATATAGAAGTATAATATATATTATATATAATGATAAGGATAATATAGTAGTAATATTTTGATTTAAAATCTCAACATGCTTGCAAGCAAAGAAATAAAATTAAAAATTTTTTTTTATTCAAGAAGACATTTTCCAACTTACAGAAAATACCCATCAAATTGACCCCGCTGGGGCCCTGCATTGTACAAAATATAAATAAATTTCGGAAAATAATTGATAAACTAAACGTGCGCAAGAAATTTAAAACAAAATCTCACTTTTATAGAGTTTAGAAAAATTACAAAACAAATAAACTTTATATATTTAATATTTTGTTTTTAAATGGAACAAGACACATGTGCTTTTTATATATAAATACAAAATAGGATATAATATAATATATATATATATATATATTTCTATCTTTTATCGAAAATAATTTAAGTACCAATGTATATTTTATAATACTATAAATTATAGTATAATATATAATATATAAGTATATATAGGGATATATATAGTTTGTATTAAATAAAACATTATTAATTTCAAGTGAAAAGTATTCAAGTAGTTACTAATTATAGTATTCTTGACTTTTAAAATAGGATTGGGGGGTATAAATAAAAGTTCAGGAGTTAAAACGACCTCATTATTAAATGTATACAATTTATAATAAATTTGGAATACAAATCTGAATGTAATTCTATAAACTTGAATCCTCTTCCCATTTTTCATGTCCCAATGTAAAAAATAAAAATATCAGAAAATTTTAAAAAAACTGGTAAATATTAACATCAAAAACACATCATCATAAGAACATCGAAAAAACAGCCATCAACATCCGTCATAGACGGATTTATCAAAATTAGATCATTATCATCAACATCATTAACATCATCAACATCCTTATCGTTATCAACATCAACATCATTACCATCAATGTCAACATCATTAGCATCATCAATATCGTCATCATTATCAACTTCAAGATCACTATCATCAACGTCAACATTCATAAACAAATCTTGACTTCCTCACTTGATCATTAATGGTCAACTTCGCATATCAAGATCATCATTATCAAAAATTCAACATACTAATATCATTAATGTTCACAGAAACGTTCGCCATCACTGAACACCTCATTAAACTTCTAAATCGACATTAGTATCATTAACATCATCATCAATGTCATCACTAAAATCGTCTTCATTAGCATCATCACTATCTACATCACTGTAATTACCAACATCAGCGTTATCAACATCATTAATAATAATAATAATAATAATAATAAAATAATAATAATAATAATAATATAATAATAATAAATAGATAATAAAATAAGATAGTAATAATAATAATAATAATAATAATAATAATAAATAATATATAATAATAATATGAATTTACAACCTATTGCTTAAATTATGAATGAACTTTTTTAAGATGTACTGTATACTTTAATCGGCCACAATAACAGTTTATCCATCTAACAATACATTCATATACCTTATACCTTAATCGCCATAGTTCATCACTTGGCCTAGGTGGGTTACAACCATACCCCCTCGCACAAAAGCCGCCGCCATTCCACTCTATTATGCACCTTTTATTTGTTGACCTGCAACTCCATATTCTCTCCCGGGACCAGAGGAATTTCATAATTGACTGGTCCTCCATCCACTTTCCTTCGGTCCCTTCCTAGCCTGGTCCCGAATTCCCGACCATACTTCACCACTAAGGTAGAATCCGTTTAACCCAACTCGACTAATCTTCCCAATAAACTGTTACACGCGACCAGGGAAAACCAGGTCTCATAACGTACTTTTCATTTATGTCCTCTGCATATTACGCCCTTTCTTCACATACTACTCTCCTAATACGTTCATTTCCGCAAATTTTTATCAATTTCATTCAATCAGCACCTAACAAGGAGTCACCCCTAAGAAAGTGTGGTCCATGGCTGCACAACAAGCATATGGTAACTTTAGATCAATAACCAGTCTTTATTCCAAAGAACCATGGTCGCTAAAACTACTTATTACCATTAAGACAGGTACAGAAAACACCCCCAAGAAAGGTAAGACCCTAGGGCCAGCGAGAACTCCAAGACTAGTTCCCCTTTACATCCACCAACCGATTAATAAATTTGCACAGCCACCTGGTCCTGCCATTAGGGTCCCCAACTTTCCTACGCACTCTGCCTCATTCATTCTACTGTTTTCATCCAATATCCATAGCGTTAAAGGGAAATAAATTTTAAACTTGGAAACACTTGGTGGTTCTAGCTGTTTAACCATCTAACGCTAAACTTCACACTGAGGAACTGAAAGTCCTTCGCTTGTACAAAGCCATAACCTTTACTTTTATCTAAGTTTACTTTCAGAACCCCTCCTGGTCTACACACCACTAGCCAAAATCTCCTCTAAAGGTACAATTTCTCCCAAAACTCTCATTAACAGATGTTTCGCCCACAACAAAACCGGCCAAGGTGGATCCGCACATAATTAGGGTAGGGGCACCCTTCCCACCTCTCTTCGCATATTCTCCATCATTCTAAATATCAGGAACCCGTGCCACACCACTCAAATTTCTTTCCCTAAAACTCCATTCGCATAATAAAATATGGAATAACCAAAGAAACAGCACAAGGAGCCCCTACCTCACTGACCCGCTATTAATAATTAAAACGAATCAATTTATGGCAACTACATATTATTCTTACCAAAGCTTCCACTATCGTACATAAATACTTTTGAATTCATTCAAGAAGCTTTACCACCGGAGGAAACATCATATATCGACTAAACCAGACCCTTACCGCGTAAAGAGCTTCCCACGTCATTAAATCCTATCGTACGTCCGATGTGCCAAAAGTCCATAAAACCCTAAAATACAATGTTGATTCTTCCTCCTCACCTCTTTCCCAATCATTTGTTTCCAAACGTAAAGAATTGGATCCGAGCAACAACTCCTCTACTATTTACCAACGCAGCATTGTTCATGGCACCAATGGCAGTCCTTCAAGTACGGTTTTCCGCCACAAAATAAGCCAAAGCGGATATATTCTTCCCCCTACAACACTCAAATAAACACCTAAATTCCCCATATGGAAAACCTACAGCTCCTTATCAACACCTACCTTTTTAATAAAGAGTACTAATTAAAAATAGTCTCTCAACAGGAGTACCCATACGGAACTTATACCCCTACCGATAAAAACGCTTTGGGTTGCAACAAATTCAAAGTAATCCAATCAGTCCGCAATCACTCACCTATAGGTACTTTTACTGTTTTGACACAAAAATTTTTGATTCTTGTCAATTCCTCACGAAGGAGAGAGAGAGAGAGGAGCTTTTTTAATGAACTTATTAAAACTTTTTTGACAGAGAATTACAAAATTTCGTCATAATGGTTAATTTTAGCAAAAAAGAACCTTGAGGCTTTCCTGAAAATCATTTATTTCTGCAAGAATAAGGGTTCCCAGAATTGGGTAAATAATTTGACTAAACTTTTCCCGAAAGATGAACCCTTATCAGCAAAATTAAAGACAAAAGCCAGTCAACTAAATAACATGGTCCTAAGGATATTTTGGGTATATGAGGTTTGCCCCCTTTAATTCTGGGGAAGGAAAATCAGTTAGGAAAATTCGACGTTAAAAATTGCCGTGGTTTTTAAACAAACTTTACACAAAGGTTTAAGGGAGTTTAGATTTATAGTTTTCCGAGTGGAAAAAACAAAAGGTTGGGGAAAATAATTGTATAAAGGTTTAAGATTAAAGATCGCGGCTTTTTAACATATAATGGCTCCATCAAGTAATATATCATACAAGTGCGGTGAACTGCCGAGGTGCCCATCTGAACATAGGAAAAGACAATAAATAAAGCCTTCAATACGTAATAAAAATGATGAGCATAAAGAGTAAAATGGTCATTTAAGAACTCTTAGAACAATGTGTACCACTCATCGCAACGCCCCTTATTCAGCTATTAAATGTTTCATTCTCTTCAGAAAAACGACAATATACCATTGATTAACGAGAATTTTGGAAATATTGCCCAAGAACGTGGAGGACTCCGATTTCAAGTTGTTAGAATGCGGGGCTTGTATAAATTTGGCCTCTCAAAACCGAACCTTAAATTGAAAATCTAAGCATTTGAAAAACAGTCCCTTTAAGTAACTGAAGTAAAGATTGGTATATTTTAAATAATAAACCGCTTTAAACCAACGACATATTCTTGAGATTCTTTAGATGTTTAATGAGGTTTTTTATTAATGATCCATATTTAGTATTTTTAAACTTTTATTAATATTGATGTTGATTATTGTACCCTAAATTGCAATTAGCTTCAAGTGAATAAGTTGAACATACCATGTAGAATTTCTTTAAATCGCGAACTAGGGCGGTTAATAAGATTTAAAATGTATCAAGGGATTTGTATATGTTGGATTATAAGCTCAGCCCTAATTATATATAAAGGTATACTAGAGGTAATTATAAAGTATATATAAAATATGAGTAATAATATATTATATAATATTATATATAAATAGTAATATTATAAGGATATATATATATGGGTATATAAATAGATATATAAAGTGTATTATATATATAATATATATATAAGGTAATATATATATATATATATATATAGTATATAATAGTATAATTATATAGTATTATATAGTAATAATAATATAGTATATATAATATATATATATATATTTATAGATTAATATATATATATAGTAATATATAGTAGTAGTAAGTATATATATATATATATATATATAATATATATAGTAATATATAAAATATATAAGTATAATAGTATATATAATAGATCAATTGACGAAATACTTTTATATTTCCGTAAAGAGTGGAAATTTTAGTTTTAGAATAACCCAATACACAAGAAGTAATAATATATCAAGACGTAGAAGAGAATTGATTATAAAAAAAAAATAGT
>JABUQX010039316.1:35000-37500 GCA_015478945.1 Trachelipus rathkii
ATGTATTTATAAGATACCTTGTTTTGATTGCCCTGAGGTATATGTCGGAGAAACTTGTGATTATTCAAGAAGAATGAATCAACACAAGCAAGATTTGATCGATGATACCGAAAACTCTGCTTTAACCACACATCGATCATTTAAGAACCATAAAATCAATTTACAGGATGCTTCCCCCATAAAATTTTGCAGTCACATTAAAAAAAGAAAAATAATAGAATCAGTTATTATCTATAATGCGAAAAATTTCAACAAAATGCAGGGAGATATAAAATTGGACAGTATTCAGAATTCTATTTTGCTCACTTCAAACTTCTTAAAGGACGTCAAGAGGAGAGATTTTTAAACAACTAACCAACCAATGTTTTTTCGTAGCTTTAATGTAAATAAATATTTTAGTTCCTGTATTTCATTTCTGAAAGAAGTCTTTCAAACTGTGTTAGACGAAAGCTTAAAATTAAAACTATCATTATGTATATATTGTGATCTTTATTTTAGTTTGTGTAAAGTTTTTAAATGTATTAATAAAGAAATTTTATATTGCCAAGGGTATTTCATCACATAATTTATCATTTACGTTAAAGTAAAGTTTTTTCAATATAAAATGATACCCGGAAGAAACGGCATAATTTTAGATTACCCTTCGAGGAAATTATTTCTTAATTACAAAAATAAAATGATCTCGGCTAACATCAAAAAGTGCCAATTGAAGTTCTTAAAGAAGTGTTTGAACAATCTTGTAATACCTAGAACTTTGATTCCGAAATTCTTACATAAGGAAAAATTTAACCCCTTTTCTTCAGCAAAAAGATTCATCTTAGTGGAAAAAATCAACGAAGTTAAAATTGAAATCAAATATAGTTTTATATATATATAATATATAAAAAGGGTGTTTGGAACCATTGCTGGGGCCACATGGCATTTCTCTGGATGCTCCTGTGTTAACAGGAGCAACCAACCAAATTCAAGGAACGTCGAAATGGTCACAACAACTGTTGCAAGAAAATTTGCAATAATATTAATAAGACAGACAAAACTTCGCTCACTCCAAGATTCGAACCATTGAAAACAGCTTCGTCGTTTTAGACAACAGTGTATATATATATATATATATATATATATATATATATATTTATATATATATAATATATATATTTTATATATCTTTTTATATACTATATATCATATATTATATATATTATATATATATTATATATATATATATATATATATATATATATATATATATATATATATATACTATATATATATATATATATATATATATATATATATATATATATATTATATATATATATATATATATATATATATATATATATATATATATATATATATATATATTGTAGATATCATTAATTTTTTGAGTTTTTCAGTGCGATTATCGAAAGGCTTTTGATGTTTTTTAATAATATAGATTATCGATACAATGATACTTTTTGACTATCTTGCATCCCTATGGTGTACTACACTTCCTGTATTTTCAAAAACTGTTTTCCATGCTTGTGTTTAGTCTTTTCTGAAATCGCTTACCATGATTTGCCTAAATATTGAATGGATATAAAGAATACTGAACTGTTGAAATTCTTTTCGCAAGTGGCATTCATGCTAAACTTAGAAAGGATCTTTTATCCGAAAAAACTCTTTTCGCATTTCTTGAATGTCCCAAATAACGACTAATTTCAAGAGAAAGTTCACATTTGGCAATCTTTATATAAGGCCGACCTATTAGTGGAAACGGGGATTGATTTTATGAAAATTGTAATTTTGAAAGGAAATTTGGGAAATTTGGAAAAGGAAATCTCTATCTTCCCCCCCCCCACCCTCCTGGTGATCACTGGCAGAGGAAGGTTTGTTTAAACATTAAAAATGTAGGTATCTAACACAAATTTTGCAGTTTAGCACAGAGGCAGGCCTTATAGTGCTGGAGATTAAATTCAGCAGGAAACACAGAAGATGGAAAAGAAATTCCACAGAACGGAGGTGGCTAGAAAGAAGGAAGGACCTCAGTAAACAAGCATGAAGTTGCTAATATCTGAACAAAGCTCATGTGCAGACGAAGCACCCCTTATGCTAACAGGATATCGTAATGACAAAGGTGAATAAAGATATATGTATTTTGAATTTGAATAATGGTTAATAAATATGAAAAACTATAATTTTGGATAAATGATAGAATATTGCATAATGGAGTCATCAATTTTTATTAAACTCAATTTTAACCAATTTGGCAAAAGTGAAATTTGCTTTATGAACACTTCGTTAAATACAATTTTTTATTTGCTTGCCTTGACGTTACTAAATTATGGATAACCTTTACAAATGTCAAATCTGTACATAATATTTAATGATGCTATACCCATGTAAATACTAATTTCTGCAATGTTCATAGTGTGTAATTTTTGCACAAACCAGCCTGCTTAAAACCATATTTGAACTGATATTTATAATTGCGTAAAATTCCATTTTGGGAACGTTT
>JABUQX010039316.1:52500-60062 GCA_015478945.1 Trachelipus rathkii
TCTATTGATCTATTGATCTATTGATTCAAGTCATATTTTGTATAACATAACACAAAAACTTTTATTTATTTTTGTATTGTTTTCTTTAAACATGTTGTTTTTACCAAAAAATTTATTCTTTTTATGTTTATAACTTAAAAAATTTGTATATTTACATACCTTAAAGCAGTAAATCAGTAAATCAGTAAATCAAACCACCCCGTTCCTACCCTTCCATGATCTATGATCTATTGATCTATTATTGATTTAATCTATTGATTCAAGTCATATTTGTTAACATAACACAAAAATTTTATTTATTTTGTTTTGTTTCTTTAAATATTTTGTTTTTACTAAAAAATTTACTCTTTTTATGTTTATAACTTAAAAAAAATTTGCATATTTACATACCTTAAAGCAGTAAATCGGTAAATCAGTAAATCAAACTACCCTCCATACCCTCATATCCCTTCCTATGATCTATTGATCTATTGATCTATTGATCTATTGATCTATTGATTCAAGTCATATTTTGTATAACATAACACAAAACTTTTATTTATTTATTTTTGTTTTGTTTCTTTAAACTTTTCGTTTTTACTAAAAAATTTAGTCCTTTTATGTTTATAACTTAAAAATTTGCAATTTTTACAATCACCTTAAAGCGTAAATCAGTAAATCCAGTAATTCAACTGTATCCAGCCATCCCTCCTACCCTTCCATGATCTATTGGTCTATTGATCTATTATATTTTGTATAACATAACACAAAATTTTTATTTATTTTATTTTGGTTTTCTTTAAACTTTTCGTTTTTTACTAAAAAATTTATTCTTTTTATGTTTATAACTTAAAAAATTTGCATATTTACATACCTTAAAGCAATAAATCAGTAAAACAGTAAATCAAACTAACCTCCATACCCACATACCCATCCATGATCTATTGATCTATTGATCTATTGATCTATCGAGCTATTGATTCAATCATATTTTGTATAACATAACACAAAACTTTTATTTATTTTGTTTTGTTTCTTAAATTTTCGTTTTTACTAAAAAATTTTATTCCTTTTATGTTTATAACTTAAATTTTGCATTTTTACATACTTAAAGCAGTAAATCAGTAAATCAGTAAATCAAACTACCCTCCATACCCACATACCCATCCATGATCTATTGATCTATTGATCTATTGATCTATTGATCTATTGATTCAAGTCATATTTTGTATAACATAACACAAAAACTTTTATTTATTTTGTTTTGTTTCTTTAAATATTTTGTTTTTACTAAAAAATTTATTCTTTTTATGTTTATAACTTAAAAATTTGCATTTTTACATACCTTAAAGCAGTAAATCAGTAAATCAGTAATTCAAACTGTATCCAGCCATCCTCCTACCCTTCCATGATCTATTGATCTATTGAACCTCAATCTCAATTTTTTGTATACATAACAAAAACTTTTATTATTTATTTTGTTTTTCTTTAAACTTTTCGTTTTTACTAAAAAATTTATTCTTTTTATGTTTATAACTTAAAAAATTTGCATTTTTACATACCTTAAAGCAATAAATCAGTAAATCAGTAAATCAAACTAACCTCCATACCCACATACCCATCCATGATCTATCGAGCTATTGATTCAAGTCATATTTTGTATAACATAACACAAAAACTTTTATTTATTTTGTTTTGTTTCTTTATACTTTTCGTTTTTTACTATAAAAATTTATTTATGTTTATAACTTTAAAAATTTGCATTTACATACCTTAAAGCAGTAAATCAGTAAAGTCAGTAAATCAAAGCTCTACCTCTCAGCATACAGCCATAACCGCATCCATGATCTATTGATTCTATTGATCTATTGATCTATTGATCTAGTGATTTAAAGTCATATTTTGTATAACATAACACAAAAACTTTTATTTATTTTTGTTTTGTTTCTCTTTAAATACTTTTTGTTTTTACTAAAAAAAATTACTCTTTTATGTTTATAACTTAAAAAATTTACATTTTACATACCTTAAAGCGTAAATCAGTAAATCAATAAATCAAACTACCCTCCTACCCAAACCCATCCATGATCTATTGATCTATTGAATCAAGTCATATTTCGAGCATATTTTGTATAACATAACACAAAACTTTTATTTATTTTTGTTTTGTTTCTTTAAACTTTTCGTTTTTTACTAAAAAATTTATTCTTTTTATGTTTATAACTTAAAAAATTTGCATATTTACATACCTTAAAGCAGTAAATCAGTAAATCAGTAATTCAAACTGACATCCATGACCCGTCATACCTTCCATTGATCTATTTGATCTATTGATCTATTATCTATTGATCTATTGATCTATTGATTAAGTCATATTTTGTATAACATAACACAAAAACTTTTATTTATTTTTGTTTTGTTTCTTTAAACATTTTGTTTTTACTAAAAAATTTATTCTTTTTATGTTTATAACTTAAAAAATTTGCATATTTACATACCTTAAAGCAGTAAATCAGTAAATCAGTAAATCAACTGCCCTCCAAGCCGCTCCTGATCTATCGAGTTATTGATCTAATGATCTATTGACATTGATTCAAGTCATATTTGTATAACATACACAAAACTTTTATTTATTTTTGTTTTGTTTCTTTAAACATTTTGTTTTTACTAAAAAATTTATTCTTTTTATGTTTATAACTTAAAAATTTACATTTTTACATACCTTAAAGCAGTAAATTCAAAAAAAGTAAATCAGTAATCAAACTGCCCTCCAACCTCATACCCATCCATGATCTATTGATCTATTGATCTATTGATCTAATAGATTATTGGATTCAAGCATATTTGTATATACCATACACAAGCTTGTTATTTATTTTTGTTTTGTCTTTAAACTTTTCGTTTTTACTAAAAAAATTATTCCTTTATGTTTATAACTTAAAAAAATTTGCATATTTACATACCTTAAAGCAGTAAATCAGTAAATCAATAATAAAACTACCCTCCATACCCTCATAACTTCTGTGGTCTATTCTTGATCTATTGATCTATTGATCTATTGATTAAAGTCATATTTTGTTTTATTTTTACTATAAAAATTTATTTATTTTGTTTTATTTGCTTTAAACATTTTGTTTTTACTAAAAAAATTTATTCTTTTATGTTTATAACTTAAAAAATTTGCATTTTTACATACCCTAAAGCAGTAAATCAGTAAATCAGTAAATCAGTAAATCAGTAAATCAGTAAATCAGTAATATAAATCAGCTAAATCAGTAAAATCAGTAAATCAAACTGTCCTCCATACCCTCATACCCTGTTTTGTGAATCTATTGATCTATTGATCCTATTGGATTTCAAGTCATATTTTGTATAACATACAAAAAACTTTTATTTATTTTGTTTTGGGTTTCTTCAACAGTTTTTGTTTTACTAGAAAAGAAAAAATTATTTAGTTTTGTTTTAAATTTGCTTTAAAATATTTTGTTTTTACTAAAATTATGTCTTTTTTGTTTATAACTTTAAAAATTGCATTTTTAACTACCTTAAAGCAGTAAGTCAGTAAATCAAACTGCCCTCCATTACCTTCATATCTCTGTGGTCTATTGAATCTATTTGATCTATTGAATCTATTATATATGATTCAAGTCATATTTTGTATAACATAACACAAAACCTTTGTAGTTTATTTGTTTTGTTTTTTCTTTATAACTTTTCGTTTTTAACCTAAAAACTTTATTCTTTTATGTTTATACTAAAAAAATTGCATATTTGACATACTAAGAGTAAATCAGTAAATCAAATAATTCAAACTGCCCTCCATACCCTCATACCTTCTGTGATCTATTGATCTTTGATCTATTGATCTATTGATCTATTGATTCAAGATATTTTGTATAACATAACACAAAAACTTTTATTTATTTTGTTTTGATTTTCTTTAAACTTTTCGTTTTTACTAAAAATTTATTTATTTTTGCTTATTATGTTTAAAATATTTTGTTTTAACTAAAATTTCTATCTTTTTATGTTTATAACTAAAAAAATTTGCATTTTTACATACCTTAAAGAAACAGTAAATGCATGTAAAAAAGTAAATCAAACTGTATCCAGCTACCCTCCTACCCTACCATGATCTATTGATCTATTGATCTATTGATCTATTGATTCAAGTATCTTTTTGTATAACATAACATAAAAATAAATTCTTTGCTGTAGCTGTTGTTGTTGTTGTTGTTGTTGTTGTTGTGTTGTTGTTGTTGTTGTTGCTGTTGGTGTTGTTGTTGATCATACGTTCAAGTTAAATGAAAATATACAACACTTTTTTTCAAACATATCTCTAAAATATTAATGTTTTTTACATTATCATTGTAATATTGAAAACTAAACAAAATACATATTATCCTAGCCCAACTGACATACAGCATTCGTTAACAAGGTAACTAAAATTAAAAGTTTCAACTTACCAGCAGAAGAAGGCATAGCAATCTCAATCTTTACTATACACACAAACGCTCAAAATATTATTATTATTATTATTATTATTATTATTATTATTATTATTATTATTATTATTATTAATATATTGATTATTAATTATTATTATTTATTATTATTATTATTAATTGATTATATTATTATTATTATTAATTCAACTAATATATGTATATGAACATAACAAAACCTAACACACACACACACAACACACACACACACACACACACACACAACAAAACCTAACACACACCATACACACACACACACACACACACACACACAATAAATATAGACACTTTACTTAATGCACTAGCCATACAATCATCGTTATGGCTGTTATTAAGTAAAGTGTCTATATTTATTGTGTGTGTGTGTGTGTATGTGTGTGTGTGTGTGTGTATTGTGTGTGTGTGTGTGTGTGTGTGTATGGTGTGTTAGGTTTTGTTATGTTCATATACGATATATTAGTTGATATAAAATAATAATAATAATATAATAATAATAATAATAATAATAATAGATAATAATAATAATAATATAATATAATCATAATAATAATATTTTTGAGGCGTTGTGTGTATAGTAAAGATTGAGATTGCTATGCCTTCTTCTGCTGGTAAGTTGAAACTTTTAATTTTAGTTACCTTGTACGAATGCTGTAATGTCAATTGGCGCTAGGATAAATGTATTTTTGTTAGTTTTTCAATATTACAATATATGTAAAATTAAACATTAATATTTTGTAAAGAGATATGTTGAAAAAAAAGTGTTGTAATATTTTCATTTAACTTGAAAGTATGATATATTAACAGCAACAGAACAACAACGACAACAACAACAACAACAACAACACAAGCAACAACAACAACAACAACAACACAACAACAAAAACAAAACACAAACAACAGCCACAGAAGAATTTCATTTTTTAATGTTATGCTATAACCAAAAAGATCTTGAATCAATAGATCAAATAGATCAATTAGATCAATAGATCATGATAGGGCAGGAGGGTAGCTGGATACAGTTTGATTTACTGTTTTACTGAATTACTGTTTTAAGGTATGTAAATGTAAATTTTTTTTAAAGTTATAAACAACATAAAAAGAAAGAAATTTTAATTGAAAACAAAATATTTTTGTACATAATAAGCAAAAATAAATAAATTTTTATAAATAAAAAGTTTTAAAGAAATAAAAAACAAAATAAATAAAGAAGTTTTTGTGTTATGTTTATACAAAATATGACTTGAATCAGATAGATCCAATAGATCAAATATGATCAATAGATCAATTAGATCACAAGAAAGGGTATGAGTATGGAGGGCGTTTGGATTTACTGAATTTATCTGATTTACTGCTTAAGGTATGTAAATATGCAATTTTTTTAACAAAATAAACAAAATAAATAAATTTTTAGTAAAAACGAAAAGTTTAAAGAAACAAAACAAAATAAATAAAAGTTTTTGTGTTATGTTATACAAAAATATGAACTTGAAATCAATAGATCAATAGATCATAGAAGGGTAGGAGGGTATGAGGGGATGACGGTTTGTTTAACTGATTTACTGATTTAGCTGGCCTAGGTATGAAAAATGCAATTTTTAAAGTTAAAAACAATAAAAAGATAAATTTTTAGTAAAACAAAATATTTAAAGAAAACAAAAAAATAAATTTTTTAGTAAAAAAAAAATGTTTAAAGAAACAAAACAAAAATAAATAAAAGTTTTTGTGTTATGTTATACAAAAAGATACTTGAATCAATAGATCAATAGATCAATAGATCAATAGATCAATAGAATAACACAAAAGGGTATGAGGGTATGGAGATAGTTGTGAGTTACTCATTTACTAATTTACTGATTTACTGCTGTAGGGTATTTAACTGCATTTACCGCTTTACTGATTTACTGATTTACTGCTTTAAGGTATGTAAAAATGCAAATTTTTTTAAGTTATAAACATAAAAAGAATAAATTTTTTAGTAAAAACAAAATGTTTAAAGAAACAAAACAAATAAAATAAAGTTTTGTGTTATGTTATATAAAATATGACTTAATAATAGATCAATAGATCAATAAGATCAATAGATCCACAGAAGGTATGAGGGTGTAGGAGGGTAGTTTGATTACCTGATTTACTGATTTACTGTTTTTAAGGTATTAAAATGAATGGCAAATTTTTTTTTAAAAGTATAAACATAAGAGGAAAATTTTTTAGTAAAAAACGAAAAGTTTAAAGAACAAAACAAAAATAAATAAAAGCTTTGTGTTATGTTATACAAAATATGACTTGAATCAATAGATCTATAGATCAATAGATCAATAGATCAATAGATCATGGATGGGTATGAGGGTATGGAGGGCAGTTTGATTACTGATTTACTGATTACGTTTTAAGGTTGTAAAAATGTAAATTTTTAAGTTATAAACATAAAAAGAATAAATTTTTTAGTAAAAACAAAATGTTTAAAGAAACAAAACAATAATAAATAAAAGTTTTGTGTTATGTTATACAAAATATGACTTGAATCAATAGATTCAATAGATAATTGAATCAATAGATCATGAAGGGTAGGAGGGTATGGAGGGCAGTTTGATTTACTGATTTACTGATTTACTGCTTTAAGGTATGTAAATATGTAAATTTTTTAAGTTATAAACATAAAAAGAATAAATTTTTTAGTAAAAACAAAATGTTTAAAGAAACAAAACAAAAATAAATAAAAGTTTTTGTGTTATGTTATACAAAATATGACTTGAATCAATAGATCAAAAGATCAATAGATCAATAGATCAATAGCTTAATAGATGGTATGAGGGTTATGGATGGCAGTTTGATTTACTGATTTACTGATTTACCGCTAAGGTTTGTAAATATGCAAATTTTTTTTAAGTTATAACATAAAATAAAGAATAATTTTTTAGTAAAAACGAAAAGTTTAAAAGAAACAAAACAAAAATAAATTAAAAGTTTTTGTGTTATTTAAGTACAAAAATAATGAACCCCCTTTTGGGAATCAATGATAAAAAAGATCAATGATACATGGATTGGTAGTGTTAGGATGGGTAGTTTGATTATTGATTT
>JABUQX010039317.1:10000-27500 GCA_015478945.1 Trachelipus rathkii
CCTACAACATAAAAAACTACTCTCTACATCATAACAACCATTAATACTAAAAAATAAATATATAATATACCTAAAAAAAACATATATAAAATACAACACTAATACTCATCAGAACATCAATAAAAAACACAACAAAATAATAAAACTCACTAACCAAAATACAACAAACTACAAAACATATACACATCCATAATACACAACTAAATCATATACCACACAACACTACACATAACAACTAAAAACACAAATAAAAATAAAAACCACATACATCATATAAACACACTAAAATAAAATATAATAAAACAACAATACAAAAATCATCACAATAATAATACAGCAACCAAAAAACCGAACGAGACAAAACCTCACACAGGAATCGAGAATTCGAATAAAACACAAACACAGAGAAAATAAAAAATAACCAAAGACAACAAAAAAATCAAATACTATCTCATTAAAATCACGAAATTTCTCTCAATATTCATATATACATCAATAAAACAATAATATCAATACACACAAAACACATAAATACAACCCTTACCATAATATAATCAAAATAACACTACATACTAATCAACCCACATAAATAATCATACCTCTCAACACCTAATAATATATAACTATAATACTCACAATATATACACACTAACACATACACATTTCACATTAATAATATAATACAAAAATATAAAATACATACTACAACATATATCAACTATTACCATATATAAATCTATATATAATATATAATAATATAAACCACAATATATAACATATATAAAAAAATAAATAAAAAAATATCACAAACAAACATCATAACATAACTAAATACAACAACAAACAACTAACTAATAAAGATAAATATATCACACTAACTAATATCATAAAATACTCTACAATCATAATAATACTATATAATACCACATATAAATATAATAAAAACATACACAAATAAAAAAACAACCCACAATAATAAACGACTAGCATGTGCACTTGTTCAAAATCATAATAATCAAAATAAAAAATCAAAT
Organism: Trachelipus rathkii; assembly: GCA_015478945.1. Taxonomy (NCBI): domain Eukaryota; kingdom Metazoa; phylum Arthropoda; class Malacostraca; order Isopoda; family Trachelipodidae; genus Trachelipus; species Trachelipus rathkii. Next base: position 11,035 of record JABUQX010039317.1, read on the forward strand.
TCAACAAAAAAAAATACATAAATAATAAACAACATTAACACAACATTAACACCCACAATTAACCACCTTACAAACATACATAAATAACATTTAAATATAATCACCAATCAATCACACATCACCACCACCACACCCAATATAAATACATAATAACTTACTAATAAACTATACACACAAACCACACACTAATAAAATCACATAATAACATTACATTAATACATATACTCATATACTTATATACATAACCAACTAAAAAACTAAAATAAAAATAAAAAATACTACACCATCACCATCACCACTATCATAACAATATATAATATACCACCAAATAATAACTAAAGAAATACAAACTACACTAAATAACATACAAACAACCAAACAAACAGACACACTACAATAACCAACTATCTACAACAAAACCCTCATCAAAACAACATAAATAAAAATATATATTACTAAAAAACATAACTACTATATATAATAATTCATCGACAATATTATCAATGATACATCACAATAACTCAGAATAAACAACCACATCACAACAATAACTGTAATAAATATCTGTTCAACACTAATAATAACAACATCTATATTATTATATATAATATAATATATATATATATATATATATTAAATATATATAATATATATATATATATATATATATATATATATATATATATATATATATATATATATATATATATATATATATATATATATATATATATATATATATATATATAATATATATATATATATATATATATATATATATATATATATATATATATATATAGCGTAATAACAATTAAACAAACTTTCATACATTAGGCGTTTGAAAAAGTGAAATATTGATATATTTTTTTCTACTTATCCGATCAACATCAAGTTTTCAGGCATTGTAAAGTCGGGCAAGATACATCTTTTTTACTTAGATAATTTTTCTGTATACTTAAAAGAAAAATTTTAAAAAATTAAAAAAAATTAATTTTAAATTTGTTCCAAGAATAAATCCAAACTACTACATATACAAAAAAGTTATCTAAGTAAAAAATGTGCATATCCTTCGACTACAAATGTCCTGAAAATTTCATGCAGATCGGATAAGCAAAAAATATCCCCACTCTAAAACATAGCTATTTTCAATTCCATGACTCCTTCTTCTTACAAAAACAAGGTCTGAGTATGGGTTCCCACCTTTCACCCATACTCAGCAACATATATATGGAAGTCACAGAACATAACTTTATTCTTTCACACCCACTCTTACACAACACCAACTGGTTAAGATACGTTGATGACATCTTTATAGTCCTCCTTCTAAACACAGATCCCAACCAAATTCTTCAGCACCTAAACATCATACACCCTTCCATAAAATACACACTAGAACTTCCAAAAAACTCTACCCTACCCTATCTCGACACTCTTATCTCCTGGCAAAATTCTCTTTATCTGAACTTTTATATATACAGAAATCCTACTGCCACTTCTTCTTACATCCATTGGTTTTTCACCCATTCCACCACAATAAAAATAGCCGCACTCACATCCCTCCACCAAAGAGCTTTATGATTGTGCTCACCTCAACACCTCAACACCTCACCAACGAAACCAACTTCATACGCAACACTTTCCAAAAACTACAATACCCCACACACATTATAAATAAATCCTATCATAAAGCCAAAAACAACTATTACAATCACAACCCTACCACAAACAACAATACCATCAAAAAATCATATTTACCCATACCCATTACCAACATTCACAACATTAAACAACATATACATAAACATATCATCCTCACCCCTTCAAACGCCATCTCACTCAAACAATCTCTCCACCCACCTAAGCCTGCACCTAACCCTACTCAATACATATTATGCACCATACCATGCCACGATTGCAACAGACTTTACATAGGAGAAACCAATGACTTTGACCGGAGACTTTATCAACACAAACAAGATCTATAAACGACAATAGAACTCCTCTCTACATATCATGGCTCTTCCTAAATCATAAAATACAACATAAGCCAACATGACCCTAATACAAACCTCCAACCCCACAAACTCCATCGAATCCTCTGTATACTATCTACTCAAAATTTCAACTCCATCCCCGGTGAAATCAAAATTGACTACTTACTAAACAGCTTAATCAACACACATTCACAACTTATCAAAACCATTAATAAAAAAATCCAAAACTAACTTTCTTCTTTTTCGCCCTTTATTTTCCAAGGGTCGGAGATACAGCCGATTCAAAATAGTCAAATTTCATAATTCCAAAAATTGTGTGTCCTGTGTGTGTGTGTGTGTGTGTGTGTGTTCGTGTTGTGTGTGTGTGTGTTGTGTGTGTGTGTGTGTGTGTGGTGTGTGTGTGTGGTGTAATTGATGTGCGTATGAATCAAAGCATGTTTGGGTATCTATTTTTCAGAATTGTGCATGTATGCATGACTTGGTATTTATTATATATTTATTTGAATAATTATATATATATATATCTTAAATTATATATATATATATATATTATATATTTATATATATAATATAATATATATATTATATATATATATATCTATATATAATATATATATATATATATATATCATCTATGTGTGTATAATATGTGAATATGTTTGTGTACTATGTGTACTATGTATGTGTATATATATATATATAATATATATATATATATATATATATAATATATATATATATATATATATATATATATATATATTATATATATATATATATATATATATATATATATATATATATATATATATATATATACAGAGATGGGCAGTACCGCGGTACATGTACCGGGTACATGTATCGGGCGATACTTTTTGTACCGATACCGGTATCGCCCGACACTTTTGAAAAGTACCGATGTAATGGTATCGCCCAATCAATTTTTTGTGTACCGGTACCGAAAAACATCGGTACTTTTATTCGGTACATTTTTTTGGTGTATCATTGCCATGCTTTGTTATAGGAATGTTTTTTTTTTTATTTTATTTTTTATTTTTTTTTTTAATTGATAGTTGTGAAATAATGTACTTAATAATATTCTGTGGTAAAACTTTGTTTTTAAATTATTATAAGAAAAAGTAGGCTTCCAATTATCATATTTAATAACTATGACGAAAATTATCAATATAAAGACACGCACTGCATTTACACTGGCTTCATGAAAACTTATAAGAAATGTTTGTAAATGGATCGTGGTGAACAAAAGTTTTTAAAAAATAAATTTAGAAAATGAGCCTGAAAAAAGTTGTCTGCAAATTTCAAACTTCATGACTAATACTGCCAGATGCTTCAATTTGTTAAAAAAAATTATATGCTTATATATACTTTTGTTATTAAAGAATAAAGATATATTTTTTATTCCAGACTCACGGGTCGGTGGGCGCACGGGGAGGAAGCTCCCTGTATAACTAAATGGCATTTCATTTACCGCGCTCCATGGCTATGCATTCATTTCTAGCATCTAAATTTTGCTATAAATGCCTATTTAATTATGCTCTAGCGATTTTTTTAAATTTTTTACTTATTTTTTTAAAAACAAAAAATAACACATTCTTTATATAACACAACAGATCTTCATATATATACTATATATATATATATATATATATATATATATATTATATAATATATATATATATATATATATATATATATATATATTATATATATTTAATATATATATATGTGTTTTTGTGTGTGTGTGTGTGTGTGTGCGTGTGTGTGTGTGTTGTGTGCGTGTGTGGTCTTCAGCTAATTGTGCAACAACGGAATATTTCCGTAATGATGTCAATTATTTAGAAACTTGTAGGAATAAAGAGGGTCTCTGTATGCGAATTGCTCATGAACCTTCGAATTTTCAATAAAACCGTGTGGTTCCGATTATTAAATTGCATTTTATGGCAAAAATTATTTAGGGTTCATAGAGAAAGTCATGTCGATTCAAATGGTAGTTACCTCTCAATACACGCGGAAAAATACGTGCTACTGCCGTAATAGTTACCAACAAATGTTAGTTGTAATAGGTTTAGAACATCGTGAATGAGGGCCGAAACCCCCATATACAGCGTACGTTTATATTAGGTACTATTAATAGTTAGTTACGATGAACAGTTATGATTTATAACAGAAATGAATTATAACTCTTAACACATCCGTTTATTTTAACAAGTCCATACATAATATTATTTAGGAATAGTAAATGCAATTCCTTTTTCCTGAAGTTCTTTTTTGATTTACTGTAGTACATTCTCCATCGTTATGCAGTGTATACCATTATACGACGGTGCGCCGAACTGTCTGCTCTTATTCCATACGCAAAGTTCAGCCCGTCTGATCAACCCTTGTCATGTGCCAATGTGATATTTCCGGAGTCGACTATCGGACAAGCGTGAATGATTCGACTTTAGAGGTAATTAACTGATGCTATCGGTATTGTGTACCCACCGTAGACACGATTCTTCAGTTAGCCCCACAGGTAATACTCCAGTTGAGTAAGGTCCGGTGATCTTGGAGGCCACGGAATAGGACCCAATGTTCCTATCCACTACGTGGGGGTGAGTTAACATTTAGACTGATGTTGCACAGCCCTTGCTGTTTGTGCTGGGCTCTTCATGCTGGTAGTACAAATTTTGACGTGTCTGTAATGGTACGTCACGAAGAAGGTCTGACAAAGTAGTGTCCAGAAATTCTTGATTTCATTCGCTATCTAGGTTTCTATGTAAATGTCCGGCCCGATCAGTATATTATCTAGCAGTTCACACTACACATTTATGGAGTAAACTACCTGGTTTCGCGTGCTGTAGGTGATATGCGGTGTTTTTCTCGGTCCAGTACCGATAATTCCACCCATTAATCGGGCCAATATTGGTAAACCTGGCCTCATCCGTCCACAAAATACGGAGCTGCCCGTCAAGTTTTTTGTCAAACATGGAACACATTTGGACTACGAACTACAACTAACGTCCGGGATCGCCGGGATGCAGACCGTGCACAATGTGTGCTCTGTAATGAAAAATGTTGTACATATGTAGAAGTGCACCGTACCGTTCCTGTCTGCCGTAAGTAGGTTGTTGGGTGTTTCGGGTGTATACAATAGAAAGTCAAACTCCATGTCAAGGGTACGGGTGGGAGGTTGACTTAGGTGGCGAGATGGTGAGTTGGTTGCGAACCTTATTCTTGAAAACCTGTGTACAATCTGTACATTTTAGTGGAATGCGGTTCCAAACGATCTGGATATCTCCGTCTAAACACTCCGTATCTCTGTGGGCATTCTTGTCTTCAAAGAATAAACGCCTCAACCATATCCGTCAGTTCTTGGGTTGTATATTAATAGGCATAGTGTTATCGGATGTTACAAATTAAATAGCTGTGCTAAGACACACGATCATACACGAAAGTGCTCCGCTGACTGTTGTACGATTTTACTGGAATACCGATCCACAACAAGAGTACTGTGTCATATTAACTTGAAATTCATAATTTTTATTTGGCTGACAATAGTAGCAAATGTAATATTAAATATTACACATAAATGTGATATGCCTTTCATGGAGGATTTATATCGTTTCTACCCCCATTCAGCCTTTTCTGAACGTATTACAACTAACTATTGGTAGTAACTGTTCCCCGCTGACACATATGCTGCAAATATCTTCCCACGAGGATTGCCAGGAAACAACGTTTTGGATCTGGATGACGATCTCAATGAAAACTACATAATTTCTGCCATAGAATGCAATTTCAGCATCGAAACTACACGGTTTTATTGAAAATTTGGAGGTTCATGAGAAATTCGCATACTGTGCATACGCGATAACCAATAATGATTAGCAAAAATAACTCTCCGATTTAATTAAGACACCTTTATTCCAACAAATTTAATAATAATAATAATTGCCATTATTACGAAATATTCCCTTGTTGCATATATATATATATATATATATATATATATATATTAATATATTATATATATTATATATATATATATATATATATATATATATATATTATATATATATATATATATATATATACATTAAATCTAAAAGAGATAGACAGAAACAACTACAAATCTATTTGCTTATATGTAAATATTATAACTATTTATGAATTTATATTTATCAGTATTGTTTTTCCACATATATGAAAATGTATCGTGTATCGATGTACCGGCGATACAGTACCGAGTACCGGTATCGCCCAAACGTTTCACAAAGTACCGAGTACTGGTATCGCCCAAGCTATTTTTCGAAGTATCGATGTACCGGATCGCCAACCATTTTCATGTACCGTGCCCATCACTGTATATATATATATATATATATATATACTATATATATATATAATATATATATATAATATATATATATATATATATATATATTATATTATATATATATATATATATATATTATAATATAATATATATATATTATCTTAGTATTATATATTATATATATATTAATAATAATAATATATTATATATTATTTATATAATATATATATATATATTATATAATATATTATAATATTATATAATAATATATATATATATTATATATATATAATATTATATATAATATATATATATATATATTATATATATATATATATATATATATATTTTATATATAGTATATAGCATTATTTGGATTTTTTTAAAAAAATTGCTATTTTTAAATAAAAAGGTATGAAATTTAATTTTTTTTCCAACTTTTTTTTTCTTTATTTTAATACACCAGGATAATAATAAATATTTTACTATTTATTTACAACTTCAAAGATTGTGTGGCAGTAATCTTGGAAACAATGACAGATTTGGTGAATTATTCAGTGTTTATTATATTTTCACGTTCAGTTGCTGTCCTGCTTTCACGGGAGTTGTGTGTGTTAGCGATGTTTTACACCTTTTATTATTTGTTATAATTAGTGTATACTAGTGTTTTATTGTATTATTTTAATAATAATATAATTATTTTCAGATATTTTGGTAGTTTATAAAAATGATCAAATATGGGTAAAGTTAGTGATTTGAGTCCACGGAAAGTCGGACAGATTAATGTGTTATTGCAAGTGAGCAACTTAAAACAGAAAGAAATAGCAGCAAAACGTGGGGTTTCAACTCAAACAGTTAGTAATATTAATAAGAAATTGAAATACGGTCACTGTTTAAGCTCAAATAGGGTTGGCAAATGTGGAAAGAAAAGAAAAACAACACCCAGGGAGGACAGAAAAATAGTTCAAATGGCTCTGAAAAATAGAAGACTATCATGTAGGAAGCTTTCCAACGTTCTATCAGAAGAGGGGATTATTATTTCTAGAAGAACCGCCAATAGGAGGCTATTAGATGCTGGATTAAAAGCCTATCGTCCAAGAAAGAAGATTAGACTAATTTTAGAAATGAAACGGGCACGTAATACCTGGGTTCAGACTCATATTCATTGGACTTCTGAGCAATAGGAGCACGTAAGAGTTGATCAGATAGCTATTATTTCTTTTATCACTCATAAAAGAGCATTTGTTATTAGTAAAATCGCAATGACACTTGAAAATATCATTATTACTGAATTATCAACCATCATAAAAGTCATTTAAAGTCATAAATTTCTGTACTTGTTTGACTACTTGCATCATCTTCTATGCTTTTCCTACTGTTCATATTGTGTTTTATATTGCTCCAGATTGTATTCTCTGATGAATCCACCATTGCTGTGCTTGATAATCGTGTGCAGAGCGTGAGAAGGCGATCAGGTGAGGAATTTAAACCCGAATGCCTGAAAAAAACGTTAAAATTCCACAGAAAATCGGTGTATGGTGCCATTTCTGTTCATGGCCCAAGTCGATTGATGGATTAGTCGATTATGGACCAGCATAAGTATATAAATGTACTACAAACTTCTTTACTACCTCAAACAAGGGATTGGTTTGGCGATAGACCTTGGATTTTTCAACAGGACTCCGCCCCGTGTCATTCAGCGAAGTCAGTAAAGAGATGGTTCGCACTGAATGACGTAGAGGTACTTCCATGGCCTGGAAATTCACCTGACATGAACCCTATTGAGAGTTTGTGGTCCGTGTTGAAAGATGAAATAAACGATGTTCCAATTACGACCAAAGTAAAACTCATAGAACGTCTTATTCAGGTTTGGTTTCATTCCGAAAAAATCCGAAATTTGGGCAGAACTTTAATTACTGGCATGCCCAGTCGCGTAAAAGCACTTGCAGGTGCCAAAAGTGCCCAAACCAAGTACTAAAATATTTATATTGTCCTGATGTATTAAAATAAATTCAAAAAAAATTTTAAAAAATATAATTTAAATTGAAATAACTTTTGTTGAATACAGCAAATTTTGAGAGAAAAACTTTTTAATGCTGTATATATATATCATATATATAATATATTATATATAATATATATATATATTTATATATATATATATATATATATATATATATATATATATATATATATATATATATATATATATATATATATATATATATATATATATATATATATATATATTATGTCATTGATGTGTTTGTGTATGTGTATGGGTACTTATATGCTTATAATTATTTTTGTGTGTGTATGCAATTTGTGTATTTAAATGCAAACATTTGCATTCATGATTATGAGTGCCTAAATGCATACCCAAATTTTTTGTTTTAAAAAGTCTATCTATTAATTTTTTTAAAATAAAATAGCAACTCAGGTAGCCAGTCTTCGGTCTCCAGAAATGTAGGACTATGTCGGAGTCTCAAGAATAATTTAGTGTATATAGAAAACTATCCCTGTAATGAAGTTTAGTTATTTAGAACGCCCAAACTGAGGAGGTCATGCTCAATGACGAAAGCTATTTGATGAAAGATGCTAGGCGTATTTGGTGTAAGATACTAGGCGTTCTTTTGGTTTTTAAAATTTAGTTCATACTATAGTGATGTTTTAATTTAGTTGTAAGTTTTTGAAGGTCCAAATACAACCTCGTTTAATAAAACTACTTAAAAATGTGTCCAGTTTAAATTCCGAAAAATGCTCTAACAGACAAGAGTGAAAAATAGCAATAGAAAAAAAATAAGATAAAAACATCGTCTCAAGGGGTTTCTTAAACAAAATTAATATACCTACTGTTATTAATATATATATATTAATATATAATATATAATACTTATAAATTATATTTATTTATTATAATATATATTATTTATTAATAATTATCTATTAATAATAATAATAATATTATATATTATTAAATAATATTTTTTGAGTTGAACTCATTGTATAGTAACATTATTTTTATTATCTCTATATATATATAACGAGATATATTTTATTTATATATCTTGTTTAAAGTTTTAATAGAAAAGAGTAATTAAAATTGTGAAAATATAAAACTATGGACAACATTTATTTATTTAAGTTAGTTATTTATAATATTAAACCGAGTATATGTTATATATATATATATATATATAATGTTGTGTGTGTGTGTACCGTATAACATACATGCATATATATATATATATACTATATATATAATATATATATATTATATATATATATATATATATTATATATATATATATATATATATAATATCATATATTTTCTTACCTATATATCTACAAATACTGGTCCAAACTACAATTTAAAATACATCAAAACTTTAATATAAATTAAATTGGTCATTAATTCAATAATATATATATTTTTTATATTAAAAATCACTAAATAATAGGAAGCCCTTAATTAATATTATTTTTATTACTAACAAATATTAACTACTACTAGATTTATATATATTTATCTATACATAATAGCTATTATTTACGTTCATTTTTGAGTATAAATATTCTACTATAGTATATTGGGGACTTCTAAATTATAGTAAAAATACTCCATTATAACAGGGATATGTATTTATTATATATTACATTGCTGTAGAACATATATATTATCTATGAAGACTCATTCACCGATCAATAGTTACTACATTTATCATAGGATAGACCGAAGATCATGGCTTAACTCTGTTAGTTTAGTAATTATTATTAATTTTAAAAATATATAATTAGATAGACTTTTTATTAATAATACTAAAATAAATATATAGGGTTAAATGTACTAATTATAGGATCATAATCATATATAGATGTCAAATATTATTTGCTATATTTAATATAATACACAAATATATGTATTACACACACTAAAAAATAAGACATATATAAGATAACACATATATGAGTAGAGAGTCAGAGGCAGAGAATAAACTGAACGAAACAAGCCTCCAAGATGAACATTGAGTAATATATTATATATAATGTAATGAAGATAGAGATAGTAAGTATAATATATAGATAATAATGATTAATAGGATGAGAATAGATTATTATAATGAATGAGTATATGTATAAGTAAGAGAGTAGAAGAAGATAAGAGATAGTAGAGTAAGAGAGTAAGAGTAAGAAGAGAGAGAGAATATATATATAACTTTGTCTACTTAAGTGTGAACTACGTTTATTAATTTTTAAGTAATGAAATTAAAAAATATTGTTTAGTTAAATATTATAAATAAAATATTTACATTTAATTAATACAAGAATTAAGGCTTCGAAATTGTGAGAAAATTAAAGCCTAGTATTATTATTATTGGATTATTCATATTATTATTATTAATTATTATTTATTATTATTATTATTATTATTATTATTATTATTATTATTATTATTATTATTATTATTATTATTATTATTATTATTATTATTATTATTATTATATTATATATATTATTTATTATTATTATTATTATATTCTTATTATTTTATTATTATTATTATATTTATTATTATTATTATTATTATTATTAATTATGTATTTGTTTATTACTACTATATATAAACCAGATATTAACATATATATTATATATAGTACAATATATATATATATATATAATCTATAATATATATATAATATATAATATATATATAATATATATATCAAATTTCTATTATATTTAATATACTTACCACAATACATATACTCTATACTATACAATCATATATAATATAATTATATTAGTATCTATAATGTAGATACAACTATATATATAATATAACTACTTTAATTATATATATATTATCATACCTACCCTCTAATAATATATATCTAGTCACCTATACTAATCAAATCATCATATAGGGCTATATATATTATTATTTCTAGGTAGTATATACTATAGATTATAACTATATACCTATACTTTCTCGGAGTCGGCATAACACGTGAGCTTTCAAGAGAAGACGATAAGCGCCATTTTGCTTTTAATTAGCAATTTATCATGTATATTCAACAAATTACTATTACTTTAGAAACTTATCATAGTATAATATCATATATTATTAACTATAATACTATATATATATTATCCACTCATACTAGCCAAACTACATAAATCTCCTTACTAAATTATAGTAATATATCATATAATTCCCATGAGCTATTTATTATACGTATATATAATATATCACAACACTATGCTAGTACATAATTATGAATATATAATAGTTTGAGGTGGAGTGGCGGGAGGTCTGTGTTATATAATGCTAAATGAAAGCATCTAAAATGAAAAAAAAAAAACAACAAACCACAACAGTACAAAATACTTAATTAAAAGACAATGAACTTCAGTGAACTTTAACTTCTTCTAATTACAATGAACTATAATCATATCATATTCTGAGTAAAATTCGCGTGCCTGACATTGCTAAAATCATTCAAAATTCCTTCTGTTACATTAAATGTTCACGTTCCACCTCTTTAACATGACATAACATCCGTTCTGAAAATTTAATTTATTTAATTGGATATTTTTGTCGAGAACATGTATCCTTTAGTGCACTTTGAGTGATAATATATATAGTATATATATAATAATATATATATTAGCTTACATATATATATATATATATTATATAATATATACTGAAAATAAACCTAATACTATTTTTATTTGATAGTCTATCGTACATGTCATATACACCATACACTCTTATATTGACCTACTATTATAAGTACTATACCTACGTACGTATATCACATATATATATACTATATATACTATTATACTTATTATATCATAACTACTAATATATTATTCTAAACACTAATACAAATTTGGAGGTATAGTATATATAAGTATATATATAGTACTATCCTTTTGTAGTATTTATATAGATTTTCCAATATCTATTGAGGCTAGATATTTATTTTTACATAAGGAATTTTCATGCCTAGGTATATATTGTCACGGTTATTAAAACAATCCTACTACCTATTATATCCATGGCTATTAAATTATAATTAATATATACGTTATGAGTAGTATTATAGTACTTTACGAAAAAGCGTAGTGTTAAGAACTTTAATCCGGAATTCAAGTTGCACTTCTAACTTCCAGGGCCTTCCCCACCACATAACAATAAACCTATTTTCATACATGTTATTCTTTATATTTCATCACCCACACATTCTTTCACACACTTCATTGATAATAATGCGGAACACTGTAACAAGTCACTAATCATGATCTTTGATCTTCGCCATACACACCATCTAAAAACACAAAGGGGAGAGCCTTTCACCCCACCATTCTTTCACTCTACAACCGTCATCAATGTGCTAAATTCGTCATGCAGAAAGTAACAGATTGTCATAATTATGACTCTTTAGACTTCCCTCCACATTCCATTGGAACACCAAAGGGGAGAGCCCTCGCACCTCACCATTCTTTCAACTCTTTCCAACTTGCTCCATCAAGTGGTCTTAAACTTCGTCACTGAAAAAAGTACAGTCACCTATATGATCTTTGACAATTCCCCACACCATCTCGGACACCAAAGGGGAGAGCCTTGACCCTAACAATATCTCTGCTCACTCTCCAACTCGTCATCCACGTGCATAAAATTACTGTATGACAATAAGGTAAGCAGTCCTATATATGATCTTGACTTCCCCTCCACACGCATTTAAACACCAAAGGGGGAGCTTCACCCCACCATTTACATTTCACTCTACAACCGTCATCAATGTCCTAATTTCGTCATGCGAAGTAAACAGTCCACTAATATGAATCTTTGACTTCCTCCACAACCATTGGATACAAGGGAGAGCCTTGCACCCCCCATTCTTTCACTCCTCCAAACCGTCATCAATGGCTAAATTCGTCTATGACAAAGTAACAGTCACTATATATGATCTTTAGACTTCCTCCAACTTCCAATGTCTATTTAAGAAGGATGATTGCACCCCAAAATTCTTTCACTCTCCAACCGTCATCAATGTGCTAAATTCGTCATGAAAAAGTAACAGTCACTAATATGATCTTTGACTTCCCTCCACACCATTAAAACACCAAAGGGGAGAGCCTTTCACCCCACCATTCTTTCACTCTACAACCGTCATCAATGTGCTAAATTCGTCATGCAGAAGTAACAGTCACTAATATGATCTTTGACTTCCCTCCACACCATTGGAACACCAAAGGGGAGAGCCTTGCACCCCACCATTCTTTCACTCTCCAACCGTCATCAATGTGCTAAATTCGTCATGAAAAAGTAACAGTCACTAATATGATCTTTGACTTCCCTCCACACCATTGGAACACCAAAGGGGAGAGCCTTTCACCCCACCATTCTTTCACTCTATAACCGTCATCAATGTGCTAAATTCGTCATGAAAGAGTAACAGTCACTAATATGATCTTTGACTTCCCTCCACACCATTAAAACACCAAAGGGGAGAGCCTTTCACCCCACCATTCTTTCACTCTACAACCGTCATCAATGTGCTAAATTCGTCATGCAGAAGTAACAGTCACTAATATGATCTTTGACTTCCCTCCACACCATTGGAACACCAAAGGGGAGAGCCTTGCACCCCACCATTCTTTCACTCTCCAACCGTCATCAATGTGCTAAATTCGTCATGAAAAAGTAACAGTCACTAATATGATCTTTGACTTCCCTCCAACCCCATTGGAACACAAAGGGGAGAGCCTTGGCACCCCAGCCATTCTTTTCACTCTCCAACGTCATCAATGTTGCTAATAGTTCGTCCAATTGAAAAATGTAACAGTCACTAATATGATCCTTATGCACTTCCCTCCAACCATTAATAACACCAAGGGGAAGAGCTTTCACCCAACACTCTTTCCTCTACAACCGTCATCCAATGTGCTAATTCGTCATGCGAAGTACCGTCACTAATATGATTTTGACTTCCTCCACACCATTGGAACACCAAAGGGGAGAGCCTTGCACCCCACCATTCTTTCACTCTCCAACCGTCATCAATGTGCTAAATTCGTCATGCAGAAGTAACAGTCACTAATATGATCTTTGACTTCCCTCCACACCATTGGAACACCAAAGGGGAGAGCCTTGCACCCCACCATTCTTTCACTCTCCAACCGTCATCAATGTGGAAAAGGTTATAAATTATTTATATTTCTGTAATTTATTTTATTTATAAAAGCAATTTAAAAGGTATTTAAATTTCATTTAATATTTTCTAACATCTTTTTAATATTATTATTTGTTTTATTTTCTACTTTATTTATATTTCATTCCTTATTTTTATCTTTAAAAAATTATTTCTTGCTTTATTATTTTATATCAGTTATTTTATTAATTTAATATTATTATTATTATTATTATTATTATTATTATTATTATTATTATTATTATTATTATTATTATTATTATTATTATTATTATTATTATTATTATTATTATTATTATTATTATTATTATTATTATTATTATTATTATTATTATTATTATTATTATTATTATTATTATTATTATTATTATATATTATATCATTTTTACTAAAAAATTAAAAACGTATTACCTAAATATTTATTATTAATATATATTTTCATTATTATTATTTTACAGTGGCGTATTTAAGGTTGGTCATATTTCGTGAAAGTTTTTCGGTCGAATATGACCCTTTCAACGGAAATTCGAATTAATTTTATATAATCGTCCCGAGATCTTTTCCCAAAAATTATTTTTGGTATTTAAAAAGGAAAGCTAAACATTCTAATAATAATAATAATAATATCTTCCAACCCACAGACTTAATATCGCACATTCATTTTTATAAGATTTTTGGATGATTTAATATCAGCATTAGAAGAGAGGTTTTTAAATCATAAAGAAATTATATCTTCCATGCAATTTGTCATACCGAGCAGGTGTAATGTACCATATGAAGATAGAAATATTATTTAACATTCAGAAGAAGTTACCATTACAACAAATGATTGGATTTCAGTAAAAGCAGAATGGGATTTTATGGAAGATGAAATGGCAATCAAGCACAGATCTGTACAAAACAGCAATAGACCGTGACTCAGTATTCAATGTCGCAGTCCTAATCTCCATATTTACATCTTTTTTGCAAATACTGCTGGCAATTTCCCATGTCTACCTGATACAGTAGAAAGAAGCTTTTAAACATTAAGACATCTTAAAACCTACTTGAGAAATACTATTGGAGATAAAAGACTTACTGGATTTACCCTCCTCTACATACATTGCAATATTTGAAATAAAAACTGAAGTAATTATCTCGGACTTTGCTCAATCTCATGTCCGGCGATTAAATTTAACAGTTTAGGTAAGGTGATTTTAGTAATTATATAATAAAATTATTTCACAGTTTTTTTTTTTTCTAAATTTAATATTTTGGTCGAATTCCTTATATAATATATAATATATATCACTATATATATACTTACTATATATTATTTATATATTAATTATAATATAGTATTAATATAGTAATAATACATATATATTATATATTTACTAAATATAATAACTATATACTATATAACATAATATATATCACTACTATACTATCACATATATATATGTATATACTATATATATAACTAGATATATTAGGAAAAACACGATTTCTAGTCTGGCCCCCCGGTTCTCCCCTATTCACGAAATTATTGTCCTGAGGCACCGACTTACGTCACAGTAACCGCATGTGTATAACAGAATAGTTAGGACCATACTTACATTATACTGTCAGGCACATTAATCTACCTTGAATTCGTCAAAGTTAAATTTTTTAGGTTGAATATTTTTTCAAGTTCATGAAATCTAGTCTTCCTTGGCTAAAAGAACGCAATCAAGACTATCACGCTTTAATACACATATTACAGACTTAGTTCACACCGTGTCTTGTAGATCGGTTAGTGATATAGTAATAATGAAGGATGAATTATTTATCCGCAGTGCGGATGCTTAGATATTCACAAGATATTTCCATGTGACTGTACAGGACATGTGATATGAAGAGAGCAAAGAAGAGAGATATGGGA
>JABUQX010039317.1:32500-33873 GCA_015478945.1 Trachelipus rathkii
ATAGTATATATATATATATATAATATTAATTAATAATATAAATATTTATTATAATATATATAGTTATTATATTATATATTATATATATATATATATAGTAATATATTATTTATATAATTATTATATATATAATTGTATATTTTAATATCTGCCGTTCAAACTTATTGGCGATTTTTGCATTTCAAACAATTTTCAAAAAGAACTTTCAAAAGTTATTTCACTGTAAAAATTGAAATGTTTCTATATTAACTAATTTTATTATATAATAATAATGAATGAATTAATGAATGAATGAATTATTAAAAATCATTCAAACAGTCTTATAATTTATTTTAATTAATATCTTGTGTGACCCTCCCTTATTCTCGCGAACCTTCTCCAAACGCTCTGGCATCGAGTCAACCAGCTTCTTGCAGGTTTCTGGCGTTATTCTGTTCCATTCTTCTTGTATTATTTCAAACAGATGTTCTTTATATTTAGGCTTCTCATTTCTAGCTCTAATCCTTCTCTCAATTTCATCCCAAAGGTGCTCTATAGGGTTTAAATCAGGACTCTGAGAAGGCCAGGGTAGCATGACAAACCATTCCCTTTGCAGTTTTTGGTATAGGCTTTTCATGGTTTTTGCGTTGTGTTTGGGATCATTATCTTGCTGATAAATAAAATTAGAAAAGTTCCCATGTAGTTTTTTTGCAGCAGGAAGAGCTATTTTTGTAAAAATATATTTAAATATAGTCTTATCCATTACTCCATTTTCATTCCCTTTTATCAGATGAAGTTTCCCAACCCCTTTTGAGCTGAAACCTCCCCAAATGTTAATGCTACCACCACCTTTTTTTACAGTTGGAGTTAAACATTCAAATTTATATTCTTCCCCAGGTCTTCTATTTACTATTTTCCGTCTTTTGTCACTTCCAAACAGCTCAAATCTACTCTCATCTGTCCAAAAAACTTTTGCCCAGTCATCGTCCTTCCATTGTTTATGTGTATTAGCAAATTGAAGGCGAGCTTCTATGTTCTTTTCTGATAATAGGGGCTTCCTTTTAATAATTCTAGCATGAATATCATTCTCACCATGTCTTCTCCTAACTGTTTGACGACTTACCTTCGGTTCTCCCGTCTTTACAAGCTCTTTACTAAGATCATCTGCAGCCATGAATCTGTTTTCAATAGCAAGTAATTTCAAGTGTCTAACACCACGCTCTGAAAGAAGTCGTTTTCTGCCAGTGCCAGGCTTTTTATAAGTTAGGCCTTCCACTAGAATTCTCTTTTTATGAAATCAGACTGTAGTTTCACCGATATTAAGTTGTTTGGCGATATATACTTTAGAATACTTGCCATACTTAACTAAAGCTGTCAACTGCCCAAGTTCATAC
>JABUQX010039318.1:2500-5000 GCA_015478945.1 Trachelipus rathkii
ACAGGACGACATACTTTCGAAGTGAGAGAAGTGTTCAAGATCTCACAACTCGCCTTTCAACGTGGCACGACACTGCTCTTGGACTTCGCAACCCAAAAATAAAGATTAAAAAAGAAAAAACTCGAATGAATTTTATATTTGCTACGGCGGTCTGTATAGTTCTAATGAACTGATCAGTTTTGTCCTAAATAAGCTCTTGTTGGACTGCTCAATATAGCCATTTTAGCTACAGTAAAAGTAAAAGGAAAGAGGTTATCTGGAACTACAGTAGATTGGGCCATTTGGTAAATCTATTTCAGGATAAGTTGACCTGGGTTAGGTTACAAGGAAAATAAGGTGATCTGTTTAGGTTGTATATCTCGAATACCTACTGAGTGGTAAATATTTTTACTTTATATTATTAAAACAATATATATCTAAAAGGAAAAATTCTTCTTACTACACAAATTAGTGGAAATTATAAAACAAATTAATAAAAGGTATTTGCGAGATTCTTTGTAGCGAAACAAAAATAAGAACTTTCAATCCTCATTTAAATAAAATTGGTTGATAATAAATAATTAAAACAAAGAAATCATAACATTAAATTCAAACTGATATTTAAACAGTTAAAATAATATTTCCACATCCCCTTATACTGGCATATATATATATATTATATATATATATATTAATATATTATATATATTATATATAATATACTATATATATATATATTATAAAATATATAAACTATTATATACTAAATATATATATATATATATATATATATATATATATATATATATATATAAAAAACTATTGTGGGAAGATAAAGAAAATTGCCTCCTCTGGGGTCGAACCAACGCATGTTGCGACTGAGACTGACATACTCGGACGCTCTACCGACTGAGCCATCCTCTAACCCAAAAAAGTTAGATTCAAGAACAGCTTTCAAACGACCGAGCCCTCTTCAAGGCGATATCAACAGGTTTTCACCCTGTCCTTCCCTCGTTCTGTAAGATTTAATAAATGTAAATACTGCAATAAACCGCAGCTTAAATTTGTATAGTAAATAAAGAACTATTGTGGGAAGATAAAGAAAATTGCCTCCTCTGGGGTCGAACCAACGCATGTTGCGACTGTTCTTGAATCTAACTTTTTTGGGTTAGAGGATGGCTCAGTCCTTTATTTACTATACAAATTTAAGCTGCGTCTATTGCAGTTTTACATTTATTAATCTTACAGAACGAGGGAATCAGGACAGGGTGAAAAACCCTGTTGATATCGCCTTGAAGGGGGCTCGGTCGTTTGAAAACTGTTCTTGAATCTAACTTTTTTTGGTTAGAGGATGGCTCAGTCGGTAGAGCGTCCGAGTATGTCGGTCTCAGTCGCAACATGCGTTGGTTCGACCCCAGAGGAGGCAATTTTCTTTATCTTCCCACAATAGTTCTTTATTTACTATACAAATTTAAGCTGTGGTCTATTGCAGTATTTACATTCATATATATATATATATATATATATATATATATATATATATATATATATATATATATATATATAATATATATATATATATAATATATATATATATATTTTACTTTTATATATAATGTTATGTCCAAAAGTAAGTATACTGAATATCGTTTTAATTTGTGTATTGGACTTAACCTGAAATTAAACATGTTATTCATTCGAAGTATGACCTTTGAGGTTACAACAGTGGTTTCATCAACGTTTCTTCACTGTTCAATAGGCCAGTTAACCGGAAGTCATTTTATTGAAGGGTGCTTAATTCACGTGTTACAGTATTTTTTATGTTTTCCATCGTCCAAAAATGATGACCCTTCAACTTCATTTTCAACTTAGGGAAGAGGTAGAAATCGCACGGAGCTAGATCTAGGCTGTATGGAGGATGTGGAAGTACTTGAATGTTTTTCTTCGCCAGAAATTCTATAATTGAGAGCGCAGTGTGAGATGGCGCGTTATCATGGTGCAGCACCCAATCGTCTGCAATGTTTGTCCTGATTCGCTGAACTCGTTTTCGAAGTCGTTTCATGACATCTTTTTAAAAGACGTGATTAACTGTCTATCCTGAAGGTACAAATTATTTGTGCACAATACCTAGACTGTCGAAAAAAAACAATAATCAGTGTTTTCACCTTGGACTTGCTCATACGTGCTTTCTTCGGACGAGGAGAATTTTTTGTGTGCCATTCCGCATTTTGCCGTTTGGTTTCAGGATCGTACTCAAAAACCCACGATTCATCGCCTGTTATAACTTTATCAAAAAAATTGTGCTCCATTTCGAGTCTTTCAAGTAAATCTTGACAAATTTTGACCCTGTTCGCTTTCTGCTCCACAGACAAGTCATTTGACTAGTTTTGCACAACCCTTTGTCGTTTGTGTCCAAATGGTTCGTAAATTCTATGTACTGCATTTTTATCCAAACCACTTTCTTCTGCAATCACTCTGACACTGAACCGACGGTCTCTCTCCATCACAGCTCTAACAACTT
>JABUQX010039318.1:12500-35000 GCA_015478945.1 Trachelipus rathkii
TATTAAGAACTATAAAAACGTAAAGTCTTTGAAAATAAAATTGATTAAGACAAAAATAAAAAACAAAAGAGATATCAATAAGAACTCTTGAGCTTTAAACCACCTACACCCGGGATTTTTATTCAAGTGAAATGCAAAGACAAGAACATAAAATTAGCATATAAACAAAGAACGTTTTAGTTGGTTCATAAAACTTAAATTATATATTTATAAGAAATTTTTCAATAATTTTATTTTTAATAAATTATTTTAAAAGTTGTCTATTTTTATATCACCAGGAGTTTTATTGAAATTTATTGTATTTTTAATTTAACATTAACAACAATAATTTTCTATTTTCCGCATTATTACAAGATAAAACTATTTTTTGTATAGTTCATGTCAATGATTACATGTTTGTAGTTATTTATATGTTGGTATAAAGCAGAGTTTCGCTTTATCAAATCAATAGAAGGTTGCTTGTAACATATATATATATAATATATATATATAACTATCTATATATGTATGTAATAATAATAATAATAATAATAACCAATAATAGCCTTGTTTAATAACTAACCAATATATATATATGTTTGTAATAATAGCAAATCTGTAATTAAAATTATATTGCTATACATTAATACATGTAATAATATATATAATAATATATATCTTTATATATATATATATATATATATTACCAACATATATAACAATATTAATTCATATATCTTTATTATTTTATAACGCTTTTGTTTAAGGGTGAATAATTGTTTAATATCTGTGTATTATACAAGTCTTTATATATATATATACATATATATATATATATATATATATATATATATTTATATATATATATATATCTTATATATATATACTCTTTGCTATATATATATATATATATATATATATGCTAATATATATATATATATACTATATTTATGTAACTGATATATGCATCTCCTAAAGTCATCAGTCTCACCAAAATATTTTCTGTCACAATTCCCACAGTTTATGTTATAAATTCCTGTATTTTATTCCTTACTTTTTAATTGTGATTTCGACAGAGATTTTTTCTTATGAGTATCTGGGACTGTCTGCACTAAGAACACTGTGTTAGATAGAATTTTCTTTATATTAGTATCAATATGAGAGGAGATACCAATTATTTCACCATTTTCAAATCTTTTGGAATTGGCAGCGCCTTTCGAGTGTATTTTTTTCTTTGCTTTATGATAAGCTTTATTTATTACATAATCAGGGTAGAACAGTAATCTAAATGAGTTTTGAATAAATTTAAGTTCATCATCAAGGGAGATAGGGCTGCATAATTTCATGGCTCTTAAATATTGTGCTGTAATGATACCTAATTTTTGGTGGTATGAATAAATGGAACACAAATGTATATACGAGTTTGAGTACGTTTTTACGTTATGAAGAAAACAAGGGACTGGAAATGTACATTCATTAAATTATCAACGTGATTTGGAAGGATTGGAATAATGTTAACAATCTAACGTTACCATTTTTTGCTTGGAAAACCGTTTACAAAAACCGATCAACTAATGATTATTCTCTCCTCTTTGGCATTTGAATAATTTGCCGTGGCGCATGACTTGTGTAAGTTTTCGACAGAGACTGAGACGAAACATAAATTTTCTAATTTCTTTCTTTTGGCATCTAACCTTCCCTCCGTAGTTTCTATCTGATTTCCTTTTCGATCTCTTTATGCATTTATGCAGCTGTTATAGACAGTCACAAATTTTCTTTTAAATATATCAATAGTGGCGTTCGTCAGGGTTGTGATCTACTCTGGATTTTTTTTATACTTTCATTAATATCATTCTATCTATCACTTCGCCATATACCCATCCATTCTTAAGCCTAGGACTCCACACTTCGTTCCTCATTTCTTACGGAAAGGCGTTCCATATAATTGCAATAAGCTATTGCTTATTGCAAAAGATCTGTCATTCCTAACTGGGAAGAGAAAATATGGTTGTTTCCAATGCCATAAAAATTCCATTTTCCAAATAAATCACCTTCCACATAACTTGAACAATTTTGAAACCAAATAACTCCTTTTCGAGTGATCTTTCCAGGAAGGTTTAAATGGCAGCCCTATTGACATCTGCGTCAGGGAGCCTGCGCTATCTTAGGAACCTTCGGAAATAATAATAATAATAACATACTGCTATATATGTATATGTATATGTGCTATATCTTCCTGCTGCTAACAACAACAATATGTATGTATATATATATATAGCATATATATATATATCTTTCTCCCTGCTACTAACTATGTGCACACTCTTACATATATATGTATATATATCATAACTATATATGCTATATATATATATATATATATACTTATATATATATATATATATATATATATACATATATAATAATATTTAATATTTATATCTACCATTATTAATAAAATATCTTAAAGCACATTTACAATTAATTTGAATTAAAGGATTAACGTGAGCATTGCGTCAGGAAGAAAGTGGTAGAAGGAGAATATGACCTGAAGTCGAAAAGAAACCACAGCCTTACCGCCCCCACTCTCATAATTAATTAGTAGGGACTCGTCGCAGTCAGAAAATCCACAGAGAGCTTCACGGGACCGCGACGATACTCGCATGGCATATCGTCCAGTGTAGGGTTCATCCCTTGGCCCAGATGGACCACAAAGCCATACCCCCTCACAAAACCCCGCCATTCTCTCTATCATGCACCTTTCTTCTCACTTCTGCAAACTCACATTTCTCTCCAACGAACATTCCATTACTGACTCAATCCACTTTTTCTTCGGTCTCCAGCCGGTAGTTCGATTCCCAACAGACTCACCACTTTATATCCGCTTAACCGACCATCATTCATCCTTTCACATGACCAAACCATCACTCAATGTACTTTCATTTATTCTCTCATTTATCTGCTTCTTCACACCACACAACTCTCTGTGTTCATTCCTCATTTTATCAATTCTTCTCACACCTAACACGCCCCTAGATTGTCCATCGAACACATTGAACTTTAGATCTAAGCCTCTTATTAGACCATAGTCTCACTATACATTAACACAGGTAACAACATACCACATGTGAAAAACCCAGCGCACTCAAGACTTGATCCTTTCGCTTATCCAACGATTTAATTGCGCCAGCCACCTTCCTGCCATTAACAACTTTCCTACCACTCTTGTACTCATCCACATCCATACTGCGTCCAACATATATCCTAAATACTTAAACGCAGACACTTATTTCAACTGCTCACCATCTAACAAAACTTCACATCGAGGACTGTCCTCACTCACAACCATAACTTTACTCTTGTGTACGTTTACTTTCAAACCCATCCTTTTTACACACTCGCCAAAGCTCTCTATCAATCCTCTCAAACTCTCTTCAGATTCACCACACAAAATCAAATCATCCACACATGTGTATAATAGGTAGGGCACCCTCCCACTCACACTCCATTCTCCATCAGATCAGTCTAACACAGTCTCCTACCATCTCTAATTCTTTCACTGTATTCCCATATACAAATTGAATAATAAGGAGACATAACATATCCCAGTGCCTCACTCTCGCTATTAATATTAAACCAATCACTTTGGACACCATTTATTCTTACACACGCTTCACTATCGTCATACATACTTTTGATTTCATTCGAAGCCACCACCACCATTACCATACATCATAACACCACAATGTAAGAGCTTCCGTGTTATTCTTATCATACACCTGTTCCATAAAACTTAATACAATTTATTCTTCTTTCTCTCATTTTTCAATCATTTATTTCCAATGTAAGGTTGATCCAATCATCCTCTACCATTACTAAACTCACCTTGTTTTCACCAATCAGTCCGCATCAGTCACTCGACGAACTCTTTCGACAAAACTAAAAAAAAATATTTCCCTACAACACTCAATAACTAATTCTATAATTCCTACAGTTCCCATATCTGCTCCCTTACCACTTATTTGGGGTACTATGGCCTCTCCTCAATCCCTCGGAACTATACCATCAATAAACCCTTTATTACACAGTTTCCAAATCAAGTCATTAATCTTCCTCTCTGTTATCTGATGGCAACTCTTCAAGAATTTCTACCTCACAGATTTTACCTTTCTTTCAAAAGCTCCCCCCAAGTCTCTTAAAAAGTCGTGTACTCAAAAAATCTGTATATATACATTTAGACAAAGATATATATACTATATATATAATTAGACATATTAACAAAAGAAATTTGTATCTAACCCAAGCCTTATATATTCTATCTTTTAATGCATCTATTGAAAAAACTTACTGGGTGTAAATGATAAGTTGTGATGAAATACCCTTGGAAGTATAAAATTTCTTTATTAATACATTAAAAAAACATTACTGGAATAAATTTAACGTAGAATTCAAAAACAATTTGTTTTTATCAATTTTACGCTGCTAGGTCACAAAATAGTTTGAAGAAGACCTCTTCAGAAATGAAATGGGGAACTAAATATTGACACATTAAAATACGAAAAAAAAACAGTAGTTGGTTAATCAACAAAATCTATATCCCTCTTGATCTCCTTTAAGAAGCTTGAAGTGAGCAAAATAGAGTTCTGAATACTGTCCAATTTCACCTCTCCTTTTATAAGTTAAAAATTTTTATATTATAAATAATAACTGATTCTATTATTTTCCAGGAAGGTTTAAATTGTTTCCCTATTTACAAGCTTCTAAGGTTGCGGAATCTTAGGGACCTTCGAATTCTTTCTCTACTGCCATCTCAGCTGCTCTCACCTTATAGGGCAGCGTTGTTGGAGTTTATATGCAGAATTCATAATAATATGAGATCGTTTACAAAAACAAATCTTTTTGAGAAGTGTGAGTGGAATGTAGCATATTTCCCATTTTCAACTCTCAATCTTGCTCAATTTTTTCCAATTACTTTTTAACTGTCAAACTGACGTACAATTACTCTTCTGAGCTTTCTGAACATACTTATCCTTCAAAGGAGAGGATTCCCTGTTGACTTCAGCCCAGTAACTCATTTCAGTATATTTATGTTCAGCTCTCTGACCGACCCTATACTTGGCTTACTCCCAAGCTGAATTTTCTCATGGACTATCACTAGTAAGTCTGAGACACTCTTCGGTCTTCCTTTTTTTCTTCTGTTTGTTTTTGACACTTTCAAGTGCCGTGTATCTGTACGTTTTTTCCTTTTACATTTCGTCTTTCCTTTTTATCTATCTTCTCTACTGAGCTTTCATTTAAACCTCCATCCTTTTACAACTAGATATCTTCTAATCACTTTCCTTATCGTTATTACAACGGACCCTGCATGCTCTTCTGATCTCTTTGAGAGTAAACCTCCTCCTTTGAAAAGTTTCTTTGCCAAATGTCTTTCCATCGTAGTCTTATCCTTTCAGAGCTCCCTGACCCCACTTGCCACTATGCTTTCTTTCTTCATGCTCTGCTCTGCACAGTAAATTATAGAGCACTCTCAGCCCTTCTGTTTTCCTCCGTTCCTCTGATTTGCACATTTTCAAACGCAGTGTATCATCTCATGTAAACCATTAATCTAATTAATAAATTGGATTTTTTACAACACTGGTGTATTTGGTACAATTTGGGTCGTCTTGCACTTATATATATATAACCTTAATAAAGGTGTACTATAGAACTATATAATATATATATAACCAACCTTAATAACCTCTTAGCCTTATATATCAATATATAAATATATATTTTTATAACACTGGTATATATCTTATACTAATATATATCGTATATATATATATATATATATATATATATATATATATATATATATATATATATATATATATATACTGCTCTATATATATAACTTAACCATGTATATATATATATATACTAAAAATAACAATAACTAATATATATTTATATATATATAAATATATTTATATGTATATATATATTCTTTATATATATATATATATGTTTATATGCTATACTATATATATATCTTAAGTATTTAAACTCATACTATATAACAACCAACTAATAACCTTATATATATATATATATATTATAACAATATGTTTATATAATATATATATATACTGCTACTGCTGCTGCTCTTAACTGCCTTATATATTTACACAGAGGTTTTCCTTTTCTTTTCTTTTTGTTTTAAATATAGCTCACAACTATTACAGTTGACTTTTCAGTAATGTAATTAAGAAAATTCTTATAAAAAAATAAAAAATAAAAAAACTTGAGTGAAATTTGTTCTACTGATCACGATAAGTAGGGAATTCGATAAGGACGGCAGGTAAAACCTTTTCTCCCCTTTTCAGTTATTCTCGTCACGAAAAAAAAATTCTTTGTAAAAGTAATTTATTATAAATGAGAGAGAATGAAATTTTAGAAATAATTCATTTCATGTATTTATTTATATTTTAATTTATTCATAAATATTTCATTTTGTGAATTATGATGTGGGAAGAACAATAAAGATGAAAACGGTTGAGTTTATTGAATTGAAATGTTGAGAACAGTATTCTAAGATTAAGTCTGATGAGAAGTTTTGTACCTTTCCAGTTTCTTCATCAGTTTTTTTATAAAAATCTTCAAATTTTCTTCCATGGCCAATTACCCAGTTGTTTGTTACTATTTAAGATTGATTTTTGGGTTTGCATCTCAGTGTGTGATGTACCTACCAAGAATCATCGTGACTGGCAGAAATGCAAATTAAAATTTCTTATCCAACTTAACATTATCTATACCCTTTATATATATATATATATATACTATTATATATATATATATATATATATATATATATATATATATACTTCTTATATATATATATATATACCAACCTTATATATATATATATATACTGCTATACTACTATATATGATTTTTATGATCTGGATTTGCCTGGGAAGAGAGTCGCATTCAAAATTGGAAGGGGAATGAGGAAAACAGAAGAAGCAGGCCAGGGAAATAGGAGGAGATTAAAAATTCAGAAGAAGTGTTCACCATCTGATAAGGAAAAAACATCTTGCCATCTTCAAGAGGGAATGAATTGGGAATGGATCAAGTATTCTTGAAGCAATGAAAATGGAAAAATAACATCTTGCATTTAATAGAAAACAAATTTTTTTGGTTGAAACAATTAGAAAGTATTAACTACAAAATTATAACTTTAACGGTGTGATGCATCAGAAATGTAACAAATTAGTTCTTTTGGAAAACAGTTTCTTTGTTTGAGAATAAATTAGTAAATGATGGTGGTTATTCGGCTTTATGATTCTTATGAAAGATTTTCTTCTGCCAAATTCTAGAGGCGACAGGGCTGGCTGACCCCACTTTGCGCGAACTACTCCGGGACCAGCATCGAAGGCTTATGCGCTTAAAGCACGATCTTCTAGAGAGCTCTGGGAAGGTTTCGAGGGAAATGGAGAAGAGGCTAGGTCCACTGAAAGGGTGAATGAAACCCTACCTTAGAGTATAAATGATAACTCAAGGACTAGCATCGGAAACCATTGCGCCGAGTATTTTTCTAGAGTGCTCTGAGATCAGGAAGTGTTTCGATGCCAGAAAGAGAAAGATGCTGGTCACAACTGACGGGGCAAAAACCCTATCTGGGGAGATGGTAGACATAGACATATATATATATATATATATATATATATATATATATATGCTGCTCATAACTACTCTTATCTGCTCAGCCTTAACTTAACCCATATATATATATGCACTTATACTGCTGCTGTATAACTATATAGCTCTCCTGAAGCAATGAGATTACCCCATTGGGCTTATAGGTATTCAGGAACTTTCAGTGACCAAGGTACTTAGTGTTTCTTTCCTTTCTGGCTTCAAATTTTCCCTTTTCAATAATAATGTTTATTGTTGGTTTGCAGAGCAGGTACTCCATTTCTTCGCATATATCACACACTATTTTTACATCTTTATTTGAATGACACTAAGCTTAACGTAGCCTCAGGTGCCAAGAGGGACAGCTTCTAATGGCCCTTCATCTACCTCTCCCCTCCCTCCCTCCCTCCTCTCCCCCTCCCTCCCCCTCCTCCCTCCGCATCCTTGAGGGAGTTGATGGGTTGGATGGTCATACTATTAAGAGATGCTGAAAAAAGCCGACGTTGTTCCTGGTGGGTGCACAATATTTTCATTCATTAATTTCTATAACATTCGCTTTTTTTGTTTTACTTTCATTATATATATATATATATATATATATATATATATATGCCAATAGATTTAGTTAGACATTAGGAATATAAAAGATTAACCTCTTATATAACCTTCAGCCTTAATAATATGTAATGTATGTTGAGATTCAATATAAAAAATATATGTATAATAATATATATGTATATATGTAATAATAATAATATATGTATATATATAATATATGTAATATATATATATATATATAACATATATATTATATATATATACTTCATATATATATATATATGTATGTAATGTATGTATATCTATGCATTCTTGTATATATAATAATAATATATGTATGTATATATATCAACAATAACAATAACAACCAATAAGATAAAGATAAAAAAACCCAACAACAACGCTCTGCTAAATACTGCTTATATATATATATATGCTATATTTGTATATATCATAACTATATATATATATATAACCAACGCCTTTTAACCAGCAACATAACCAGCCAGCAACCTTATAACCATATACCTCTTATAACCCGCCTTATAACCCATATACTACTATATATATATATATATAACCTTATGAGCTTGGGTTCAAAAATTACATTTGATCAAAGTACAATTTTAAGAGTTCATGAATCCAAGTATGAAGTACAAGGGTACTTTATGAAAATATATATATATATATATATATATATATATATATATATATATATATATATATATATATAATTATATATATATATATGTATGTATATATAAAAAAATATAAATATATATAGACCCTATATATATATATATAATATATAATAATAATAATAATATATATATATATATCTCTTTCTTTTTCTTAATAATATATATATGTAATAACTTAATAATAATAATATATATATATAATAACATAATATATATATACATATATGCTCTTAACATAATAACAATAATATAATATATATATACATACTTATAAATAAATGTATAATATTATTAATATAATATATATATATATAATAACTATATATTTCATTAATATATAAATATGTATGTATATATGTAATATTATATATATCATTAGCAACCAACTAACCTTAACTAGCCAGCCCGCCTTATACTGCTGCTGCCTTAGTATATATACCTTATATATAATATATATATATATATAACTGCTGCTATATAACATATATATATATATCATTTCATCTACACCTTCCTTCTCCAAGACTAGGGGTAAAGTGCGTAACATGCGCCGGAAACATAAGTATTAGAAGAATATGAAGGCTGATCTAGAAAGAAAGTCAGCCTAACCGCCCTTTTACATATCTTTTGGTGAGAAGTCGTCCGCGAGTCAGAAAATCACGCCTAGAGCTTCTCAGGTGCGACGGTTAATCTGCTCTTGTTTCATTCAATGTAGGGGTTCATCCCTTGGCCAAGGTGGGCTACAACCCTCACAATCAACCGCCATTCACTCCTGTTATGCACCTCTCTTCTCGCCTCTGTCAGAAACTTAAATTTCTCTCAGGCATTCCTTTGTGATTCAATCCACTTTCTTCGGTCTCAACCGGTCGATTCAGACTGCATTCACCACAATAAATCCGCTTAACCAATCAACTACCATACATCCTTTTCATGACCAAACCATCTCAGCAGTACTTTCATTTATTCTCTACTTTACTTTACCCCTTTCTTCACCACAACTCTCTAATACGTTTATTCTCATTTATCATTTCTTCTCACAGCTAACACACCCCTAAGATTGTCCATCTAGATATGCGGTACTTTTAGATCACATACCCACCTCTTATTCAGACCATAGTCTCACTACTATATTAACACAGGTAACAGCTAACATACTTTCATGTAAGACCATAGCGTACTCAATACTTGGTCACTTTACATCCTGGAGGATTTAGTACCAACCACACCTTCCTGCATTCACATCTTTCTACGTCACTCTTAAATCATCCGTCCCCTTTTCATCCAACATATGTCTAAATATTTAAACTCAAGACACTTTCCAGTTTATCACTTGAAAAATATCACCAGAAGTTAGCTCAAACCCATTTTTTGCACCACAAATCTCTCTGCAATTCTCTCAAACTCTCTTCAGTTCGCCACACAAAATCAAATGCATCTCATATAATAGAAGTAAAGGGAACCCTCCCTTTCTCTTCCATTGTGTCCATCATTCTAGCATCCTGCCCCACCTCTAATTCTTTATTAACCCCATCCATATACAAATTCAATAACCAAGAGGACATAACATCCCTACTTTTCCTCCACTAGTAATAAACCAATCATTATCGATTCTATTTATTCTTACACGCTTCACTATCATCATACATACTTTTGATTCCATTCTAAAGCTTACCACCAGCACCATATATAACTAACACCTGCCATAGAGCTTTATTAATCCTATCATGCATGTTGCAAATCATTAAAACCTAAATACAATTCACATTCTTCTCCTCCTCATTTTTAGCAATCTTATGTTTCAATGTAAAGATTTGATCACACATCTCAACCACTTCTAAACGCACCTTGTTCTTCTTAACCAATCAGTCCCAGTCACGCGATGCACTCTTCCGACCAAAATACCAGCATATATCTTCCCTACAACACTCAATAAACTAATTTCTAAAACTGGTGATTACCTTATATAAGGGTACTATTATTGCTCTCCTCATCTTTGGACCTATACCCCCCCTCACATAGCACTTTATTACCAACATTCCAGATTTTCCAGATAAATTCTACGGTTAAAAAAATGCTGGAAAATGCTGGTTTAGATATATATACTACTATATATATATATATATATATATATATATATATATATATATATATATATATATATATGTATATAAATGCCTTGTTACATGTTCGTAGTAGATTTGTTGGGAATACGTATGAAATAATATCAGTACGTGAAATGATAAGAGGAAAAAATATTGGCAGTAATGCCAAAAGTACTTACAAACACTTTATAATTTTTCAAGTACGATGGGTGCAAGTACAAAATACAAATGCAAAGAGGAGAAAGTACACTTTGGGTTTTTAGATACTGCAATTGTGCTTAAAATTGTGTAAATAAGATGAGTTCAAGTACTTGTACTTGAACATATGATATATGTATATGTATATGTATATATGTATATATATATATATATCTTTATATATATAATATATAATATGTATCATATATATATATATATATATATATATATATATCATATATCATACTCAACTTTCTGCTTACTCACTGTTTACTTTTTAACTATATTATTATATGCCGGGGTACCCTGATGTCAAGACTGATGTATGTATATACTAACTATACAGAAAGAACCTTCAATAATAATATATATATATATATATATATATATATATATAATTTATATATGCAACAAAAAAATATATTTCTTTTCTTTATATACAACCTACAACTCATTTTTGTTTAACACTGTTATTTCATAAAATATTATTTCTTATCTCTCTACAAAGTTAACACTAAGAAGACCTACGGCTCTGATAGTAATAGTATTCCTCATGAAATTCTCACAACTTATACTTCCGAGCTTGAACCCTGTCTTGGTAAACTGCTTCATTTCTGCCTAACAGCCTCGAACATACCTTCCTGCAGGAAGTGTAATCTCATTCAATCTGCGCAGAAAAAAAGGTGATAGGTAACTCCTTAAGTGAGTCTCTAGCTATCGTACAATTGATTTAACTTGTTTTTTTCAATGTTTTTAAATCTATCCTTAACTAGAAGATTTGGAAATATCTTCATCCTTTAATCTTATATTGCTAGTAGGGCTTTCGTAATGAAAGATGGGCTGATAATCTTTCTT
This sequence comes from Trachelipus rathkii, assembly GCA_015478945.1. Lineage (NCBI taxonomy): Eukaryota > Metazoa > Arthropoda > Malacostraca > Isopoda > Trachelipodidae > Trachelipus > Trachelipus rathkii. The sequence goes on from JABUQX010039318.1 coordinate 24,574, forward strand.
TTCTCTTTAAATCTTGGGTCCTCTGCTTTGTAGCATTTCGGTAAATCTTTAATAACAAAGGCTTTCGATGGGGTCTGGAGGAAAGCTTTAATTTCCGAACTTCTGTTTCGTTCTCTGTAACTTCCTCTCAGATATCCTTTCCGGTAAACCTTTAGCAGCTGTTGTAGACAGTCACATTATATCCTTTATATCAATCATTAGGGGTGTTCCTCAGAGTTGTGTCCTATTCCCAACTCTTTCTCTACTTTTCGTTAAAGACCTTTTCTTTATCCCTTCATCCATCGCCCATTCACTCTTTCGCTGAAGATTCCACCCTTCATTTGTAAAGAGTCCCATTTGGCTTCAAATATCTGATGCTAGAAGAGTGTTCTTGGAGAAATCAAGCTCTAATCTTTCTCGCATTTATAAATGGGATAGAGAAAGTGTGGATGTTTTCAATACCTCAAAAACTCATATCTTTCATCTATCATATACTCGACAAAATCTAAGCAACTACAACATCTTTTTCAAAAACACACAGCTCAACTCTTCTTAATATTTTTTTGGTATTTCCTTTTCTAGTGATCTTTTCTTGGATGGGTCACATTTTGTCTCATTAAGCAAACTTGGTAGGAAGGGTTAGGTGATCTGAGGTTGTCTTCAGGTTTCTATTCACGTACTTTCCTCTTTGTTGTTTGCTGAGAATATGGTGTGTAGCTACGTCTTGTATTGAGTATTCTAGCATTTCTGGGGGTTCCACTCACACAATCTTTCTTAAATGGTGGAAGTCTGGGGTTTTTCGCCATATGTAATCTTCCGCTCCCACTAACTCTCTCCAATCTCTTTCCCGCCGTCAAGAAAGCTGTTCTTGCAGAGTTTAAGCGGAGCCGGGAACCGAGAGCAAGCAAAATGGCAAGGCGCTGTGGGCTGAGCTGGTTCGGGCAATAAAACTAAATTTTTACTATAAAGCATAAACGGGTTCGGAGCTGAAATTGGGCAGCAGTGGAGTCGTGTATTTTAAAAAAATGATGAAAGATCAGGTCGGAAGTTTGTAAAATTGGGAACGGAGCTTAAGTCCGGGCAGAATAATTTTAAAATGACGGGAGTCGGAGAAGACAAAAAAAATTTATCTGTATCCCAACCACTGCCAAGTGTTACCACTCCCTCAGCCTACTATTACAACCAGCACCATCTTCAGGCTGCAATCACATAACCCTCCTTTACTCCTCCCCATGAAAAGTGCTACGAACCTGCTCACCTAGAAGCGCCTCACCGTTTTCATTTTTCACTCCCATATGTCCTACGCTTTTCAGTAAAACTTTTTGAATCATGTTGTAAATTTTGATAATACCCTCCCCCTCAAAAAAAAAGGTTAACATTTCACCTTAAAATAAAACATAGTCTATAAAGTTTCCCTTTCTCAAATCTTCTAGAATTTTTCAGTTTCATTTGAAGAGTTTGACTCTAATTCCTTTCCCTATTTTCACTACATTTTCACATTTTAACTATACATAGTGGTAAATAATAGTAATAATAATAATAATAATAATAATAATAATAATAATAATAATAATAATAATAATAATAATAATAATAATAATAATAATAATAATAATAATAATAATAATAATAATAATAATAATTAAAATTTTCACACGTAGCTTTTTTTTTTATTAATTATTAAATTATATCATTTGAGAATATCCCCAATTACCACACGATGAGATTTTATTTTCATTGCGTAGTACCCTCCAGGTGTGGGATCAGGAAGAAAATGCAGAGAAGAGAAGAAGAGAGAGAAGAGAGAAGAGAGAGAGAGAGAGAGAGAGAGGAAGGAGAGAGAGAGAGAGAGAAGAGAGAGGAAGGAGGAAGAGAGAGAGGGTAAAGGAGAGTGAGTGACGGAGGAGAAGAGTGAAAAAGCTTGTTATGATGGCACGCTTCCCTTTGACACTTCCGATACTCGTCGTCATCGAGAGGAAGGAAGACAAACTCCTTTGGGAGGACACGAAGAAGGGCTTTCAAATTATCAAGTGTGACTAAAAATTATTATTAATGATATATATATATATATATATACATATATATATATATATATATATATATATATATATATATATAACTATATATATGTATAATATATATATCATACTATATATATATATATCTATATATATATATATAGTAACATATATATATATATTAATACCAACCTGCCAGCCTTACCCACCCATGCTCTCCATATAATAACAGTTAAACAATTAAATTTTTCTAAAGTTGGAGCTATTTATGGATGTGTTTAAAAATTGTTTTTGGGCAAATTTTCAAACTCCCATAAATTTCTTAAGTGTTTTTTTATGTGTGATAAAGAAATATGTACTATAAAGAAAATATTTATTTTCATTAGTGAGGAGTGATTGATTTATCATATATATATATATATAAATAAATATAATTAAAGACTAAATATTAATATGAACCTCATATGTATATATGTATGTCAGGGTATGCCTCAACATAACATTAATATATATATAACTCTGTCTTTATATGTTTTCATTCTGTTTTGGAGTTTATTTAACTAATATGTATCTTATATGCTTATATATATATATATCATATTATCATGTATATATATAATATATAATATATATATATGCTCATACATATACATATATATCATATATATATCTATATCTCACTATGTAGCATACCAAAGATAACGATAAACAATAATATTATATAATATATATATATATATATCATTACTAATATATATCATGTATAATATATTAAGTAACAATAATAATAATACTAATAACATTAACCAATATATATATATATACTTATATCATTATATATATATATATATATATTCATATACAATACTAATTTAATTATATATATCATTACTTATTGATTTGGTTAAACAAGAATGAGCTAATGATGGGATTCAAATGTCTGATTACAGCGCTTGCTTCCCTTCCATATTCATGATTCATTTCTTTCTGGGTTACTTGCAGACTTACACAACTGTGCATATAATAATGATTCAGATTGTATTACCTCGAAAATGTCAAAGATAGGATTATTCAAAGTTTGCCCCTCCAGATAGTCCTCCTTCAGTCACCTAGGTGGGAGTTGTTTGCCTCTTTTGGTGAAATTGATGATGGCAGCGAAGTATCTCCTTGATATACTCGTATGATCTTCTTTCCTTATTAATTCCTACAATATTTGCTGTATTTAATCTAATCTACTTAAATTTCTATTTAATCTACGTGAACTAAATATCCATTCTTTATAGACAAGAAGATTGAGAGGGAAATTAATAGGTTTCAAAATACTAAATAAATTTTGACAATATCGATTACAAGCAATTCTTTAGATACGATTTTAGTGATGTAATACGAAGTAATGGACATAAGCGTTCTCATAAACGATTTCAAAGCAATATAGCAAAGAATTTCTTTTCTTGCGACGTAATTAACAAGTGGATTTATATTTCTTATGTAATAGTGAACAGCGATAGTATAGATTCATTCAAGAAAAATTTAGATATACATCTTAAGGAAATTGGTCTTTAAACTTTTCTAATCAACTTGGACTTTTATTCTATTAATAGACTAGAATTGGCGAAGTTGATATAGTAAAATCAAACTAGAGCTAGTAAAAATGAACTTGATTTTCACTTTATTAAAACATTAGAATTAGTGAACTAAGTATACATATAAGTATGCAAGTATAAACTAAGTATAAACCTAAGTATGAAATTATAAAATAAGTATAAAACTAGATCCAGTGCAGTTTAACTAAATTATTACTTTATTAAAACACTAGAATTGGTGAACTAAATATTGTAAAATCAAACAGATCTGTTCTAAGACAGTGGACCTTTCCAACACAATAGATATATCATATATCCCAAAACAACAAATACTAGATATTGTAAAATAAAAGATCTTTTCTAAGACAGTGGACACATCCAACGCAATAAATAAGTCATTTACCCAATAACAACAAAAGCTTAACAGACTAACCTTGTGTGGGTTGTAAAGTCTATGCTAGTAGATGTTCTGTAGTTCTGTAGTTAATTTACACTTTCTTTTACACCACCTTTCTTCCATTAAACCTCATCTCTTGTTCTTAACCGAAACTCAGTTGCTTGAGCTTTCCGACAGCAAACCCTACTCTATTATGCTTGTTGTCTTTATTTTAACTTTCATCCAATGGAAGTTGCTGTGCATATAGGAACGGATACATTGTCTGCTCTGGTGTTACTAATTTAGAGTCTTTTGAATTTTCTACCCTATGTTTTACACTCTGTTGCCAATCTACGACTCCATTCTAATCGTTTATTTCCTAAATTATTCGATTAATTATAAAAAATAGAACCCGTTCTCTCATTTTTATTACCAGAAATTCTAACTTTGCTTGCTTGATTTCAATGTTCACCGTCGCCAATATCTTTCTTTTAGTCCTCAAAATACAGCAGATTTACTAGGCAGCCAATTTCTATCTAAAACAATCTTTAGCAGTTGATGCAGCTCCCTACCTGTATCCATGGTCGATATCATATAAGACTATTTCTTAACTTTCAGTCTTTGACTGTATTTTTAAACGCTATCTATCCAAGTCTTCCTCAGGAGAAGCTCCGACTTTGAAGAGGAAATCTTTTCTGGCGCTTACATGCTACTTTTGTCTGGTCGGCCTTTTTCTTATGGTTTCATTGGAATGATAACTGCTTTAAGATAAGTGTCACTTTTAGTTCGCAGAACGCATAACCGAAATGATTTTCGTAATAATGGAGACTTTGTATACCATTTTTCTTTCTCTTCAGCTAAAAATTGTGAATTTTAGTTTAGCTTTGCTAATTCTCGTGAAATTCGTACAGATACATACTTTATTTTCTGTGATTACCAGCGTTCTCCATACTCAAAAAATTCGTTTATACTTTTTTTCCGCTAACTATGCAAAATATATTTTAAACGATCCCAAAAGCTCTTTCATCAGTAAAAGATTTCAAACTTTATTTATGTCTCAATTCTTCTCGCACCTTGTACCTTTTGGATTGCATCACTGCTGTTATGCCTTCTAATAAACTAAACGCTTTGTATGAACATTTTCTACTAATTCCACTATACACGTACCAGAGTTATTTTTCCTTCTCTAGCTCTCTTCAAGTCAATTATTACAAACATTTAAATTTATTCTAAAGATGCGTCTCTCTCTCTCTCTCTCTCTCTCTCTCTCTCTCTCTCTCTCTCTCTCTCTCTCTCTCTCTCTCTCTCTCTCTCTCTCTCTCTCTCTCTGTGCTTAAAATCAAGAAGGAGTAAAGTCTTGAGGGGAACCATCGTATGGTTCTCAAGACTTGTCCTTCAGAGCCTACACTCTACTTTGGTAAAATTCTTTGTCTTATCAATGTCGACTTTTCCTTTATGGTGGAAGCGCGAGCTCATTAAACTTATGCCAAATATGATGGACTCTTACTCAGTTCTATAGCTATCGCCCTAAAGCTATAAACTTCTGTTCTTTCCAAAGATTTTTGAATATATTATTAACAGGAAGACTTTAAAACATCTTTCTCTCCCAATGATAATTCAAATCGTCAGCATGGCTTTCGTAGAAAAAACTCGGCTTGGGTACTGCTAACTGATCGGCTTTCTTTGACTTTCATTGAAACGATTACTGCTTCAGCATAAGAGATCTCTCTGAGTAAATAGAAAGGCATGATGGACGTAATGACCTTCTATCTTACTCCTAATCCTCAGCTCTTTAGAAACTTTGCTGAGGAGCTAGACATTCTTCAACCTTTCGGTAGAGCTTATCCAAAACTGAGCTTGGATCTCCAAACTTTCCTCTTCTAGTGTCTTTCCTTCTCTCCATAACCTTTCTGATTTTCTCTTTCGACCCTTCTCTATCAACTATTTTTGATGGCCATCGCTCATCCTTTAAATCTACCAATAGTGGCATTCCAAAGCTTCTCTTCTATTCTTTATTTTTTCTTTTTCTTCCTAACCTAATTTTCATCACTACATTAAATATCCATTATTGCGCCAAAGTCTCCACCATTCATTACTCTTTTCATTTTAAAAGAACCTAACTGAACCACAAATAACCGATTCTAAGGCGATTGTCTTTCGGAAACATACCTCTGGCAATTACCGTATTTCTAATTGGAGCAAATGAAAAAGGTTCGTTTAATACTTTCTATAATACAACATACATTTTTCATCCAAAATATCTACTTCATACCTTCTCCTTTGAGAAAATATAGCGCAACTTGTCTTTGTATATATCCTTATCCTTTTTTCTATCCACTTCTTTGACATAAAACTTGACTTCTACTTACATCTACTCTTTTATGTACTCTTGGTAAAGTCTTGAACGCTTTTTCCATCTTTTCCCCCACGTCTTGATCATGTCCACGACATTTCGATCTTTAGCTGGATCATAAAATTGTATTCTGACTATGATGGATTTGATCAGGCAATAAAGAGCACTACTTGCATATATATATATATATATATATATATATATATATACTATATATATATATATATATATATAGATAACCTTATATACTACTACTACTGCTACTATATATAAATATATATATATATATATATATATATATATATATATATATATATATAATATATATTATATGTATATACATATACTTTATAAATATATACATATGTATATATATAATATGCTGTATAATTTTATATATATAACATAGTATATATATGTATATAGCCATATATATATATACTGTATATGCCTAATTTTGCTAAATCAAATAACTGACCGACAATCCATCTTTTCATATGTATAATATGTATATATAATATTATGTATATATATATATATATATATATTTATACAAGTGGCGTCACAAATATCTGTCTTTGTGTGTTCAAATAGTGCCCCAATACGTAGTGCAGGTAATTGTTGTGTGTTTTGTGTGTGTGTGTGTGTGTGTGTGTGTGTGTGTGTGTGTATTATTGTTTTGTGTGTGCGCGTATGCGTGTCGTTTCTGCATTAGGGGAATTGCGTTAAGCAAAGGATTGGGTGGGTTTGCTTTCCTTTTTTTGACCCTCCTTGAAAAGGGACCTACATATGATTGGTGCCATCGTATAAAAAAGTATGTAAAAAGAGAGATCATAGAATCATATACCTATAAAATGGTGGATATATATAAAGAGAGGTTATATATACCTTAATATTATATATATATATATATATATATATATATATATATATATATATATATATATATATATATATATATATATATATATATTACATACAAACTATATCTTTTTCTAGATAACATATATATAATATATATATATACAAAATATGGTCGGAGGCTGGATAATGCAGTCCAAAATTTTTGGCTCCTGCCGGGCGATGGATATCCATCAGGCCGGAGCAGTCTTCTTGTCTATTATTTTATCCTAACTTCAAAATACCAATGTTAACAAGTTTATATAATAACATATCTTTTCCCTATAAATGCATAAAAACATATTCACTCTGTTAGTTTACAATATCTTGAATATAGATACCAAAGTATATTAACTTAAAGGAACTTAAGAAACATCGTACCTTCCGTATCGCATCGTACATCGTCCACATAGTGTCTGTCTTCAGGGAAAGTATGTTTACACAAGTTGGCAAAATCTTCAGCCTAGAAAGAAATTCACTTTCACCTGAAAAAACCGACATGCTATTTCTGCGCCACGTGTTTTGAATCTTAAACTTTTAGTAATTTAACATGCTTAGTTACATTAATATTAATTCTCCAATATTTAATAAGGAATAAATTACTGTAATTAACAATGAGTTATGACTAAAATCTTTTCTTTTATTAGTTAAACAGTATAAATTTCAATTTTCATAAATCTATTGTTAAGCTCAATAATTTGCTAAATTAAAAAGTAGATTCTTTGCTATTCATACAAGTTTTATGAAATTTGTTTCGGTGTAGATTTAAGTAAATGGACGAGTAACAAAACTTCAATTAATATATTAGGTTTATATCTCTTCTTAACAAAATCAAAAAGTAAGGAAATTATTCTAGTGCAGAGAGTAAATTATTATTAAAAGTGAAAATTATTTCTATTTTAATATTCATCAAAGTTTTTTAAAAATGAAATTATCAGAGTAAATATAATTTAACGAGTTGCATATCTTTAATTTAAACAATTTCCTGTGTATTAACTTCTGTATATAACTTTCTGTATATAACTTTCTGTATATAACTTCTGGGCAAGTCATGTCCAATTTGAAATAGTTAGGTCATTGACGTTCAAAAGGTCAAAGTGTTGGATTTATAGAAAAATGTTCAAAGTAAAATATATGTAATCAATTCAACCTACTTTGAAAATTTCATAAAAATTGGAAAAACAGTAAAAAAAAAAAATAGAATGAAAGAATTTTCAATTTGGCAATTTTAATCATTCCAAAGATATTGTAAAATAAATCTATTCAAAAATATATATTTTTTTTAATTTTGGATATTGTATAGAGAAGGTTTAAGCACAAAATTTTCACCTAATATGCATCTAGATCCCAAGTTTTTTTTTTTCGCGATAGAGCCATTTAAAATCAGAAGCTCATAATTTGAATCAAAAATTTAAAGCTTGATCAATTTTATTAATCCAAAAAAATTATAATAGCTGGATAAATTGTCAAAATGATTGGGGCTAAAACAAATGTTCAGTTTCAAAAATTTTTTTGCTTAAACAATGATCATTCTCTTTAAGTTAAAAAATCTTTTTTACGTAATTTTCATAAATATTTGTCTTTCCGAATATTTTGAATAACTATAAATAGTATATTAAAGTGTTTTAAAAAAATTCTCTTACATAATTTTGTAGGACACATTACTACTGAAAGAAAGTTTATTAAGATTTTAAAGATGCATAAATTTTGATATTAGATGTTTTTTTAATTATAAAATGCTACAAGATTTGTTAAAAGGACCAATCAGTAAAAATAAAAAATCTCACAATTATAAACATGTATACGAAGTACATACCACTATTTCTTAGTCTACCTACGAACGAAACTAAAGTTCACATATGTCTAAATCTAATATGAATTATTCTGTATGGACTTAAATATTCAGATTTTTTTAAGGGAAAAATGTTAAATTCTATAAGATCAGGGCGGAGGTGGAGTCTTTTGGAATGGCCGATATACGACTGGAGCCGGATACTGTTATGTCACTTATATATATATATATATATATATATATATATATATATATATATATATATATATATATATAACAACTTACAACCGCTCCCAGGAAGGGTAAAGTCCCTATATATATATATATATATATATATATATACTCAATATAAGAAAAGAAGAGAGAGAGAGAGAGAGAGAGAGAGAGAGAGAGAGAGAGAGAGAGAGAGAGAGAGAGAGAGAGAGAGAGAGAGAGAGAGAAACGTTTTTATCTTTTTTTTTACGCCTTGTTTTACAATTTTTTCAGTATTTTCATTATTTTATACTCAATTTATATTGATTTTAAATCAGAATTAGAATTTTTGGCTCAGTTCTGTCGTTTGGTGTATAATTCTTGATCATTCGAAGGAAAATTATTTTATTTCTGAAGGATTTTTTGCTGAACGTAGGAACGAGAAGGATAATCTTTTCTACAGAACCGATTTTTGTTTTTTAAATTTTGTTGCAGATTTGGAGATGGTTGGGAAAGCTCTTTCTATGGTATTTCTTCCTTCAAATTCTCACTAGAAATAAAGTTTTTTAAAATAAAAGAAAAAATAATGTCCGTTTTCTAGGTATTTGTTGAGATTAGCGCAATGTAAAAGTATCAATTTTTTTTTACGATAATCGATTTTTCGATAAACTACCTATGCAACTTGAAAAATGAAAAAAAAAATTGCGAAATTTATAACTTTTTTAGTTTAAAACTCGGTTTAAGATCCATTAAGTTTAGGTTATATAAGTTTGTTAAATATACACAGTAAAAACTGCCTACTTAACAAATCTTATCATAACCTTAACTAGATTTTGAGCCTAAAACCAGAAGCATTATATATGCCAACGATGTTTGCGTTATCAAACAAGAGTTGGAAAGTTCAAAATCTCAACAATTACCGTTTAGTAAGATTTTTTTTTTACCGCGAAATTCAGCGAAAAGGACGAAAAGCGAAAAAAATACGTTTATCAATATATATATATATATATATATATATATATATATATATATATATATATATATATATATATAACAACATAATATATAATATATATATATATATATTTATATATATACTTATATATATACTATATAATATATATTTTAGAAGATTTTTATTTTTTTTCAAGAGAGATTAATCTATGATTTTACTTTAATCAATATATATATGTATATATATATATATATATATATAACTTATATAACCTTATAT
>JABUQX010039319.1:0-10516 GCA_015478945.1 Trachelipus rathkii
CGAGCCCGATGAAATGACGCTATAACAAGGGTTACTCTGCTACAAAACGTTTAAACGTATTTCGAAACAGAAATATCTTACTGGTAGCTCTGCCCGAGATCCGATGAAACGCCACAAAAAGAATCTACTTCTCTCCTAATATATTTAGTAACGTAAAACATGCGTTTCGAAATTTGTAAAACTCTCGGAGGGTTATAATATAATATTTTGATTTAAGAACTTAGTCATGAATATGAACAATTATACGATAAAAGATTTTCTTTCAACAGCAAATCATAAAGTTTTCCCCATGAGAACTCAAAACTAGTTCGCTCGCTGCCAATAAACATAATCGAAACTAGTTCGCTCGCTGCCAATAAACATAATTGAAACTAGTTCGCTCGCTGCCAATAAACATAATTGAAACTAGTTCGCTCGCTGCCAATAAACAAAATTGTAACTAGTTCGCTCGCTGCTAATAAACAAAAATGAAACTAGCTCGCTGGCTGCCAATAAACAAAATATGGTTTACTTTTTAGCAATATGACGCCATACGTGCCCCTTCGCCATACGTGCCCCTTCGCCATACGTGCCCCCTGTCGCCATACGTGCCCCTTCGCTCATACGTGCCCCTTCGCCATAAGCGTGCCCTTACGCCATACGTGCCCTTCGCCATAGTGCCCCTTCGGCCTATACGTCGCCTCTTCGCCATACGTTGCTTTCGCCATACGTGCCTCTTCGCCATACGTACTTCTCGGCATCTTTTCGGCGTTCATTATTGATAGATAGGGGTGGTGGGGGGGGGGGGGGAGCCGGGGGGGGGAAAAAAAAAAAATCCTTTCCAATTTTTTTTTCGAAGAATGATTTTTTTTCGCATTTTACGTGCCTTCGCCAATACGTGGGTCCTTCGCATACGTGCCCTTCTTCCATACGTGCCCTCTTCGCCCATACGTGCCCCCTCGCATAAACGTGTCCTTCGCCATACTGCCCCTCGCGCAGTACGTGCCCTTCGCCATAACGTGCCCTTCGCCAGTACGTGCCCCTTCGCCATAACGTCCCTTCGGCATACGTGCACCTTCGCCATACGTGCCCTTCGCCATAGTGTCCTCTTCGCATACGTGCCTCTTCGCATACGTACTTCTGCATCTTTTCGGGTTTATTATTTAGATAGGGGTTGGAATGGCGAAGACTGCTTAACTTTTTTTTCGAAGAATAGATTTTTCGCCATGGCCCTTCGCCATACGTGCCCCTTCGCCATACGTGCCCGTTCGCCATAATAACGTGGCCCCCTTCGCCATACGTGCCCCTTCGCCATACGTGCCCCTTCGCCATACGTGCCCCTTCGCCATACGTGCCCCTTCGCCATACGTGCCCCTTCGCCATACGTGCCTCTTCGCTATACGTGCCCCTTCGCCATACGTGCCTCTTCGCCATACGTGCCTCTTCGCCATACGTACTTCTCGGCATCTTTTCGGCGTTTTGTGTTTGTAAGTACAATTTGCCAATTTAATATTTATAAAAAACTGAAAATCCAATTTAGCAATTTAATATTTTTGAAAAGCTAGATTTTTCGCCGTTCGTGCTTCACGGCATCTTTTACGGCGTTTGGTGTTTGAAAGTATAATTTGCCAATTTAATATTTATGAAAAACTGAAAATCCAATTTAGCAATTTAATATTTTTGAGAAGAGAGATTTTTCGCCGTTCGTGCTTCACGGCATCTTTTTCGGCGTTTGATGTTTGAAAGTATAATTTACCAATTTAATCAAACCTCAGCTTTTTGTGTGCAAGTGCAACAAAATAAAAGGGAGAGGGACATTTTTTTTGCAGCGAGTAAACTAGTTTTGATTTCAAATCAATATAAATTTATGATTTACTGTTTATAGAAAATCAAAAATCGTATATTTATTCACATTCTTGACTAAGTTCTTAAACTAAAAGTTTATCCTACAACCCTTCATTTAGTTGTCCTAATTTATATTTTTATTTTTATTTTTATGGAGGCAAAAAATAAAATAATAATAATTTATTTATTGAAAATTTTTTAACCAAGATTTTATATTCCAATATTCAGAGAGTTATGTAAATCTCGGAACGGTTTTTATAAAAATTAATAATAATTCTATCTAATGAAATAATTATCATCTCTCATATTCGCAACAATTAAACCTTTTTTTTGTCACAAACTTGTATTGTGAGCAACAAAATAACAGGGGAGGGACATTTATTGGAGGCGAGTAAACTGGTTTTTTCAGGAGATCGTCTATTTCTATTTTCGTTTCGAAATATTCAAAAACTTTCGGATGGACGGAAAATAAAATCTTGCTTTGAACACTTTCATTAGATAGAATTATTATTATTATTATTGATTTCTTTTAATTTTGTCCCCCTTAAAAATTCGTTTTCTTTACTTATTTAAATTTAGGGTAACTAAATTAAAAAAAAAGATTAAAATGTTTCGATATTTCGTTCCAAAAATTGCAAAAACTCTCGGAGGGTTGGAATATAAAATTTTAGTTTGAGAACTTTGCTAGGATTATGTATATTTATACGATAAAAGATTTTCTTTCAACAGCAAATCATAAATTTTTATCGATGTGAAATCAAAACTAGTTCGCTCGCTTTGAAACTAGTTTATTCGCTGCCAGTAAACAAAATTGGTTTATTTTTTTGGAATATGAACAATGATAGCTGTGCTAAGTTGTCGAACCAATGTTTTTCTTTCAAAAACTAAGCGAGTTCTTTAAGTTTCGGAACGGATTATATTCGTTCAAAAACTTATATATCGAAAAAAATTTCATATTATTTAATAATTTTTTTTATTTAGTTCCCCTAAATTTTTATTTAATAAAGAAAACGAAAATTTAAGGAGGACGAAATTAAAAACTAATTTTGATGTCTTAAACCTGTATTGTAAACCGTTTTTTTTTTTGAGTGCGACAAAATAAGAGGAAGAGGGACTTTTATCGGCAACGAGCAAACTAGTTTAGATTTCACATCGAGAAAAAATTATGATTCGCTGTTAATAGAAAAATCTTCCTTCGCATCTGTGGCTAAGTTATCGAACCAAAATTTTCTCTTTCAAAAATAAGCGAGTTTTGTAAGTTTCGGAACGGACTATATCGTTCAAAAACTTATATAGCGAAAAAATTTCATATTTTTAATAATTTTTTTTATTTAGTTCCTCTAAATTTTCATTTACTAAAGAAAACGAAATTTTAAGGTGGACGAAAATAAAACTATATTTTTTTTGTCTTAAACTTTTATTGTAATGTAAACAGTTTTTTTTTTTTTGCATGCGACAAAATAAGAGGTAAAGGGACTTTTATCGGCAGCGAGCGAACTAGTTTCGATTTCCCATCGAGAAAAATTTATGATTTGCTGTTGATAGAAATATCTTCCTTCGCATCCTTGGGTAAGTTCTCGAACCAAAATTTTATCTTTCAAAACTCCGCGAGTTTTGTAAGTTTCGGAACGGATTATATACGTTCAAAAACTTATTTAGCGAAAAAAAATTAATATTATTTAATAATTTTTTTTTATTTAGTTCCCCTAAATTTTCATTTACAAAAGAAAACGAAATTTTAAGGAGGACGAAAATAAAACTAATTTTTTTGTCTTAAACTTGTATTGTAAACAGTATTTTTTGCATGCGAAAAAATAAGAGGTAAAGGGACTTTTATCGGCAGCGAGCAAACTAGTTTAGATTTCACATATAGAAAAATTTATGATTTGCTGTTGATAGAAATATCTTCCTTCGCGTCCGTGGCTAATTTCTCGAACCAAAATTTTATCTTTCAAAAACTAAGCGAGTTTTGGAAGTTTCAGAACTGATTATATACGTTTAAAAACTTATATAGCGAAAAATTTAATATTATTTAATAATTTGTTTTATTTAGTTCCCCTAAATTTTCATTTAATAAAGAAAACGAAATTTTAGGGAGAACGAAATTAAAAATTAATTTTTTTTGTCTTGAACTTGTATTGTAAACAGTTTTTTTTAGAAGCGACAAAATAAGAGGGAGAGGGACTTTTATCGGCAGCGAGCAAACTAGTTTAGATTTGACTTCGAGAAAAATTTGTGGTAGAAAAATCTTCCTTCGTATCCGTGGGTAAGTCATTTCGAAATATTCAAAATCTTTCGGAGGGACGGAAAATAAAATCTTCGTTTGAAAACTTTCGTTAGATAAAATTATAATTATTATTATCGATATCTTTTAATTTTGGCCCCCTTAAAAATTCGTTTTCTTTACTTATTTAAATTTAGGGTAACTAATATAAAACAAAATTGCAAAACTCTCGGAGGGTTGAAACATAAAATTTTGGTTTGATAACTTAGCCAGGAATATGTATATTTAGAGGATAATAGATTTTCTTTCAACAGCAATTCATAAACTTTTTTCGATGTGAAATCAAAACTAGTTCGCTCGCTGCCAATAAACAAAATTGAAACTAGTTCGCTCGCTGCCGATAAACAAAATTGAAACTAGTTCGCTCGCTGCCAATAAACTAAATTGGTTGATATTTTAGGAACTGAAACGTTCCGAAGATCTCACCGAATCGACGAGCCTTACGAGTTCCTAATCCGATCGATATGCATATTTAGTGAATGACCGATATTTCGATCAATTAAATTAGGAACTGAAACGTTTCACCGGTTTCTGGTTCGGCGTGGCCCTGCTTCGGCGTGGCCCTGCTTCGGCGTGGCCCTGCTTCGGCGTGGCCCTGGTTCGGCGTGGCCCTGCTTCGGCGTGGCCCTGCTTCGGCGTGGCCCTGCTTCGGCGTGGCCCTGCTTCGGCGTGGCCCTGCTTCGGCGTGCCCCTGCTTCGGCGTGGCCCTGCTTCGGCGTGGCCCTGCTTCGGCGTGGCCCTTCTTCGGCGTGGCCCTGCTTCGGCGTGGCCCAGTTTCGGCGTGTTTAATATTTATGAAAAACTGAAAATCTTATTTAGCAATTTAATATTTTTGAAAAGAGAGATTTTTCGCCGTTCGTGCTTCATAGTATCTTTTTCGGCGTTTGATATTTGAAAGTATTATTTGCCAATTTAATATTTATAAAAAACTGAAAATCTAATTTAGCGATTTAATATTTTTGAAACGCTAGATTTTTCGCCGTTCGTGCTTCACGGCATCTTTTTCGGCGTTTGGTGTTTGAAAGTATAATTTGCCAATTTCATATTTATGAAAAACTGAAAATCCGATTTAGCAATTTAATATTTTTGAAAAGCTAGATTTTTCGCCGTTCGTGCTTCACGGCATCTTTTTCGGCGTTTGGTTGGTGTTTGAAAGTATATTTTACCAATTTAATATTTATAAAAAACTGAAAATCCAATTTAGCAATTTAATATTTTTGAAAAGCTAGATTTTTCGCCGTTCGTGCTTCACGGCATCTTTTTCGGCGTTTGGTGTTTGAAAGTATAATTTGCCAATTTAATCAAACCTCAGTTTTTTGTGTGCAAGTGCAACAAAATAAAAGGGAGAGGGACATATTTTTGCAGCGAGTAAACTAGTTTTGATTTCAAATCGATATAAATTTTTGATTTACTGTTTATAGAAAATCAATAATCGTATATTTATTCTCATTCTTGACTAAGTTCTTAAACTAAAATTTATCTTACAACCCTTCATTTAGTTGCCCTAATTTATATTTTTATTTTTTATTTTTATGGAGGAAAAAAATAAAAATAATAATAATTTATTTAATGAATATTTTTTTAAACCAAGATTTTATATCCCACCATTCAGAGAGTTATGTAAATCTCGGAACGGTTTTTATAAAAAATAAAAATAATTCTATTTAATGAAATAAATATCATCTTTCATATTCGCAACAATTAAACCTTTTTTTTCGTCACAAACTTGTATTGTAAGCAGTTTTTTGTGAGCAACAAAATAACAGGAGAGGGACATTTATTGGAGGCGAGTAAACTAGTTTTTTCAGGAGATCGTATTTTTCTATTTTCGTTTCGAAATATTCAAAAACTTTCCGAGGGACGGAAAATAAAATCTTGCTCTGAAAACTTTCATTAGATAGAATTATTATTATTATTATTGATTTCTTTTAATTTTGTCCCCCTTAAAAATTCGTTTTCTTTACTTATTTAAAATTAGGGTAACTAAATTAAAAAAAAAGATTAAAATGTTTCGATATTTCGTTCCAAAAATTGCAAAAACTCTCGGAGGGTTGGAATATAAAATTTTAGTTTGAGAACTTTGCTAGGATTATGTATATTTATACGATAAAAGATTTTCTTTCAACAGCAAATCATAAATTTTTATCGATGTGAAATCAAAACTAGTTCGCTCGCTTTGAAACTAGTTTATTCGCTGCCGGTAAACAAAATTGGTTTATTTTTTCGAAATATGAACAATGATAGCTGTGCTAAGTTGTCGAACCAATATTTTTCTTTCAAAAACTAAGCGAGTTCTGTAAGTTTCGGAACGGATTATATTCGTTCAAAAACTTATATATCGAAAAAAATTAATATTATTTAATAATTTTTTTTTTAGTTTCCCCTAAATTTTCATTTAATAAGAAAACGAAATTTTTAAGTAGGGTGGAGAAATTTAAAAACTATTTGATGTCTTAAACCTGTATTGTAAACCGTTTTTTTTGTGTGCGACAAAATAAGAGGAAGAGGGACTTTTATCGGCAACGAGCAAACTAGTTTAGATTTCATATCGAGAAAAAGTTATGATTCGCTGTTGATGGAAAAAATGTCCTGTTACTTCTGTCCTTAATTAATCCAACCTAAAAAATTTATTTCAAAACTAGAGCGAGTTTTGTAAGGTTTCGGAACGGATTATATTCGTTCAAAAACCAAATTTACGAAAAAAAAAAATTAATTTTATTTAATATTTTTTTTATTTATTCCCCCAAATTTTTCATTTAATAAAGAAAACGAAAATTTAAGGAGGACGAATTTAAAAATCGAGATTCACGCTATTACTGTAATTGTAAACAATGATAAACAAGATTTATTTTTGAATATTTTATTTTTGTATATATTATTGGTCTTTTAGTTAGTAACGATAAAATCATGTAATTAATTATTACAGATAAACAAATGTATAAATTTAAAAATTAAACAAATAAAATATAAGTTCTATTTAATTATCACTATCAAATAATGTATTATCCCTTGTTATCTTTCGTTCTAGGTATTGTTCTCTTTATTGTGTTTTTCCATAATCATGCTGATGTCCGGATTGGGGCAATAATAAAGTAAATCAATTTTGGTTTCCGGAAAATCTTTCTTAAACGTTAATAACGTCAGGACTTAAGTCTTGTTTGTAAATATTAGCGGGATCATATCTCTTTTCGGTGCTTTCGTTCTGTTTTTCTATCCTAACGTTGAAGTCTTTAGTGCCCCAAAACCTTACAATTTTTTTTTGAGAAATTCATCAGGTGAGATTTAATATTCTAATTCTGGATACGCGGCAAGAAGATATTTATTGCAAACGAAGAAAAAATATCTGCAATACACCAAAAACAGTCTAGTAGAGGGCTCTATAATACAATTAAAAAGATTGAATAGTTGTTTGTACGAATGGTGAACAATGTACGTGTGAAGTTATTTTAAATTGAATAGTGAAGATTATTTTTAGAAATTTTGTTCACTCGACCGATGAAATATAACAAGGGTTACTCTGCAACAAAAATTTGTTTCTATAATAATCATTAGGATATTTAGAATAACAGAATAAAGAAAAATACGTATAAACGTATTTCGAAACATGAATATTCGATTACAGACATTCGGTATATCAGTCTGCTTGACACTACGAGATGGACATAGTGATTAGATTATGCTCAATCATCGAACTAATAAAATTTTCTCGAGCTTTCTCTCTATATTCACATGAATAATATTAGTGGAAGCTATACATAGAGATAAAACTATTAAGACGATAAATTATCGTGTATAATTTGCGTAATATAAGCTTCTTCTTGAAGGGATATATAAGTTACTCGTTAACAGAGATAACGTTAACAGATATAAGTACTCTTCTCTGATAGTGTGTTGGAAATGAGATACTTTATGTCATTTGTTGGTATTCGAATAAACTTGATAAGGCAAACAGATGGCGTAGGATAAATTATTCCATGAACACGAAAAAAGTATATTAAATTTCTCTCTCAACAGCGAAATAATCAATAAAAGTTTAATTCCTCACTTGAGGAACTCTCCAAGACTAGTTTTCGCTCGGAATAAGCCAAAAGTAACCTACTTATGCACTCCTGACACTTAATGTTCGTCTCGTCCTGTTGCCAATCGAGAACATCACATTAGAAACTAGTTTCGCTCGCCTGCACAATCAAAAACAAAACGGTTATTATCAATTTAAACACTATTTGATTCGAACTCCGCAGACCAATTAGCTATCTTTTAACATTCGAGTCCACACTACTTTTAACACTACTTAATCGTTCTTCACGTTTATTACAATGCTAAAATCTGCTGACGGAAATAAATAAAAATTATATAAAATAATATTAAATTCTAATATTTTATTCGATATGAAACATTAAGTTTATTGGAACGCAATATGAATTCCGAAAGTTGAGGTGAGAAAGGGATGACTTTAATATTTTCAGATATGTAGGGTTTGTGTTCCCTCAACCTAAAAAAAAACTAGAGTAGCATGTTCATATTTTCGAAAAATTAAAAAATGGGGGATAGGCTAATTTTTCGAAAGTTCGAAAGATGTAATCAATTTTTTGTTTAAAATATTCAGGATCACAGTAGTTGAAAGATCTTAAAAACATATTATAAATAATATTATTTTTAATGTAGAGAGGATGAGAGGAAAAAAAATGAAGCAATTGGTTAGTATGTGTGGGTTTGTGGTAAACTTTAAATGATAAAAAAGTTCCAGTTTGTATTATTAAAATATCTAAAAAAGGAATGCATCCATCAACTTGTAATTCATAGGCAAACTTGATAGTTGGGGTTAAATTATTAATTTGTAATAAAAACTGATCAAATGGAAAAGAGGTAGGTACTATGGTAATTATTAATACCAATTAATTATTTGATACCAAACGACATTTACAAGAATGTTTTCGTCTCCAATCCCACACTCCCATATATGTACAGTATTCCTAAATTACACAAAGAAGGTGTCCCATTTAGACCTATTATTATATTTGCGCGAAATGATGTTTTTTCTATATTAAATAAGTGGCTGGCCTCTTTTCTCTCTCTCTTATTAGGCACAGTTTCTTCCACACATATAAAAAATGCCAAGGACTTTATAGACAAAATAGGCAGATTTATTCCTTTAAATCATTGTTTAACTAGTTTTGACGTTACTAGTCTGTTTACCAATGTTCCTATTCCTCATTTTTTGGAATTTTTGTCCAATTTTTTGTTACCTCATATGGTCCCCATTCCCATACCCAAGTTTATTAATTGTTTGCAAATTTGTATGTTTGTATGTCCCAAAATGTATTTACTTTTCATAATAATTTTTCTCGACAAATATTTGGTGCAAATATGGGTGGTAGTTTGAGTCCTATCTTAGAAAATATATATATATGGAATATTTTGAAACCAGACTCTTTCCACAGGCCCCCCTATATTCTCAAGTAATTTCATGGAAAAGATATGTTGACGACGTCATTACCCATAGTACCTACCTTTTTTCTATTTGATCAGTTTTTATTACAAAATAATAATTTAACCCCAACTATCAAGTTTACCTATGAATTACAAGTTGATGGATGCATTCCTTTCATGGACATTTTAATAATACAAACTGGAACTTTTTTATCATTTAAAGTTTACCACAAACCCACACATACTAACCAATTGTTTCATTTTTTTCCCTCTCATCCTCTCTACATTAAAAATAATATTATTTATAATATGTTTTTAAGATCTTTCAACTACTGTGATCCTGAATATCTTAAACAAAAAATTGATTATATCTTTCGAACTTTCGAAAAATTAGCCTATCCCCCATTTTTTAATTTATCGAAAATATAAACATGCTACTCTAGTTTTTTGGGGTTGAGGGAACACAAACCCTACATATCTGAAAATATTAAAGTCATCCCTTTCTCACCTCAACTTCTTGACATCAAGTTTATGCTTAATCGTTTATTTGATATAAAAATTGTCTTTAGTTTTCCTGATACTATTTCACAAATTTTAATTAAAAATAATACTTCTAAATTGGAAATGGCTGGTGGAGTTTATAAAATTCCTTGTTGCTCATGTGAGAACTCTTATTTTGATGAAACTTTAAAGACCCTCAAGATTAGATTAGATCAACATAAAGGCGAAGCTAGAAGAAGAAACGACAGTAATGCCATTTTTATGCATATCTCAAAATGATCATATCGTCGATTGGGAAGGTGCAACTTTTTTATTTAAGTCTACAGATAAAAATCTAAATCAATTACTGGAATCTTTTTCATTTCTACTAAGTGTAATTTCAATATATCTGAGGGATTTTTTAATTTTGATCAAATAACAAGAAGATACCTATCTGAAAAAAACTAATTTCTTAACATCATCTTTAGGAAAGTGAAT
>JABUQX010039320.1:0-7500 GCA_015478945.1 Trachelipus rathkii
ATATTATTATAATTATATATATATATTAATATTATATATATATATATTAATATTAATATATATATTAAAATATTATTATATATATATATATTAATATATATATATTAATATATAAATATAATATATATATATACTATATATATTATATATAATATATTATATATATATATATTATATATATAAAATATATATTATATAAAGAGATTGGCTCATCCATAAGCTCTATATGGTAAAGCTAAATAACAAGCGAGGGACCATACAGGTATTCGAAGATTGAGGTGTATTGGTAGTACGAGAGAATGGAGAGAATGTGAGCTAATTTACTCATATTAGTAACTCAGCTTCGTCCCACTCAGACGTTAATGAGTACATTTGTGGTGTGCTTTACTACAAATGGGATATATATATAATCCTAGGCTATTTACCACGTAAATTGATATATATATTAATATAAATATATATATATATAATATATATATAATGATATATATATAATATATATAATATATAATTATATATATATATAATATAATATATATATATATATATATATATATATAATATACATATATATATATATATATATATATAATATTAATATATATTAATATTAATATAATATAATATATATATATATATATTAATATATATATATATATATATATATTATATATAGTATTAATATATATATCTAATATATGATATATTCCTGAAATGAAAACGGCGCCACTATTCATAACTAATATATAAGTGATATAATTGATGAAATTAATAGAAGCAATATTACTCACACTTAATTATAACATGATAATGATACGTTAAAATACTAGAGTGTTACGTATACGTGAGAGTATACAGGTCACTTACCATCATTATAAATGTATAAGTTATAATAACATTTGAGCGTACAATAACACTGAGGTAAATAACTAACGCACGAGAACCCAAGATAGGAGGTAGTGTGTGTTAACTACGTACAACCTATACGAATCGAGATACCTAACCGAGAAATGAGTCAGGAGAATAAACCATATATCGCCTTAGATAGTTAGGTATTATAGGTATTAGCTAGAGTTATGGATTAAAGATATCATAAGTATTAGGGGCAGGAAAGGTGCATCCACTAGCGGGGCAAGAATCAATTCCCCCTGCTTTTAGCGCGCGAGCTACTAATCAACTGAACGGAGTATACTTCACACACCAATTGACTTTGTCCTTAATCATCTGTGACGCATATATAATTATGGTGTGTTGAGCTACAGCACCAGCGATATCATTGTGGTTGTCGATGTATATGCACAGCACTAAGCGCAGGAGAACAAAGATGTATGACTATTAAACTAACTAAGATGAAAATAGAAGTGAGGTAAGGTCATAAACAATGTACAGTTGCTTAATCATGGAGTAAAAATACAAGCTAGTAGATATGAGAGAGAAGACTTAGAAGAAAGTGGAAGATATGCGAATGGTTCACTAATCCACCGTATAATTTGCTTACATACATATCCAGTTATACTAAGTTCACGAGTCTTCTCATTATTATCGTACGATATTTGATAGATATGCTATTAAAAGAATGATTGATCATAATTAATCAATTTCTTATTATACATGTTAATGAGAAACACTTGCGTAATTCACACCGCCGGATTCTTTCACCGGCGAGCCATTTTAGGTATGCAGTATTTCATTTTCTCTCCTATTACGCGCTAGAGAACTACTACTTAATTAAACTAATATGAGTTACAACAAAAAATACTTACTTAGACGTCGGAGAGGCATACGTCCACAACCATCACACGAAGTTACCTATATATTGTATTCACTACATTTCCATCAATTGATACACACAATATATAGCTAACACTATGTGGAGCAGAGACGGGGAAGTGCACCGTTATTACTATCCTCAGGGACACATCACAATTAAGACACAAGATACCATATCATAGAAAACTTACTTATTCGTAAACGCTATATATATTTTTTCACACTATACCTAAACGACCACCTATAAATCTAAATATATTAGTATATATAATATATATATATATATTATTAATAATATAATATTATTAATATTATAATTATAATATATATATATTATATATATATATAATAATATATATATTATAATATAAATATTATATATAATATATATATATATATATATTATATATTATAATATATATAATATAATATATATAATATATATTATATATATATATATATTATAATATATTTTATTAATTATTTAATATAATATTACTATAAGGCCGTAGGAGTCTGAGCCTAACCTATCACCTATAATATATATATATATTATATTATAATATATATATAAAATATATAACTAACCCGAAATATTAATTATAATAAGTAAATCAATAAATTCTTTAATAGACATGGATAATGACTCTTAACTTTAATTTCTAAGAATGCTAAAAATATAATCAAACACAATATATAAAAAATATAATATATATAATATATATTATTTAATAATATCATATTAATATTGAAAGGATAAAATATAATATTTGAATTTACGTTTAGCATTTTTTAGTTAGTTTATTGTCATGTATGATAATAGATACCAAAATAAAAAATCTCATTAATAGACGAGGCACGAATACTATAAGTGTATGAAATAAATACAGTTGATCATTCTAGATTTAGACAACTACATGAATGAGAGCAGACTATGAGCAATTAGAATAGAATGTTTTAATAGATAGTGGATTTCAACTGCGAAATATATAAGTGAGGATTGAGTCGATTATATTTTGTACTCATGTCACTGATATATATGAGTAAAACACTAATTTAGTAAAATGACAGTTGACACAGGGATAACCAAATACTTGAGGTCATTATTAATTATTTAGGTCACAAGAGCGGACGACTACTTATAAGCGTATTTTATCAATAGGTAATATATACTTTACCTACAGAGAATATATGGATATAAGTAACACAAAAGAACGAAAATATAGGTGGTCGAATCAATAGGTGTGAGGAGTGAGTAAATGTTTATGATTGAGATTGACTGTGTAATTATTAAAGAAAAGTTTTATTAAAAATAATATTTGTTGTAAAGCTTTAGAGGAGTTTGAGATGGAAATTATCTAAGATTATTGAAGGCCTTCTTCCAATAAAACTCAAATCTTTATTGAATAATCTTTATTAATACATCTTAGAGTGGAATATTGGTTGAGAAATAACTATATTATTATAACTAATTTATCAAACTTTCACACTCTTCCATTAGTGATAGCAACTACTATTAATTATTATAATACGTATTTAAATAAAAGTGATGCTTGCCTTTATGAGATAAAAAAAAATTTTAATCAATTTTTGAGAGAGTTAATATATTTGACAACACATAATCATTATGTCTTATTGATTTATAATAGATAATTAATTAGTATAGAAATGTAGAAAATATTACTATAATTAGGTTGCCATATAATCAATGTTATAAATGAAAAAAAAAACACAAAGAATAATTAGGGGAATCCTATTTTCTACTTATATAGATTTTTCAAACCAATTAGATGAGATAACAAGTATTCCTTGACTACATATAGTAATCCTATACTTTACCATATTTTTGTAAAAGCTATTCAATCGATTATCCTAACTGAATTAAAATCGATGCACTCAAAATTAACGAAGTGAAGTTTTGAAACACCACACATAGTATTCACTGAACATATTTATAAAACTTAAGATTGTTGGTCGGATGTAGTTTATCAAGAGTTATTTCGAATGGAGGTTATACGAATATACGTGATATTTCTCACAATTACCGCATCTATCGAAGCACGTCGATCATTTTGATTCGAGATCCAGGGAGAAGAGAGATTTTCTTCTTATAATCCGTTAGCCAAAAAGTCTACAAAGATCATAATAGAGCGTCTTCATTAATATCTGATTTATCATGGGTTATAAGTATTACCAAAGAGACACTAAACACTTTGAGAAGAAGTATGAGAGAGGAACTTAAATATAAATTTGTTTCGAATCAAAATCATTAAGATTATAACGAAAATATTTAGAAAATAGAAGAACCCACAAATATATGAAGGTAAATTGGATTCAATTCTCCCATGTATACAGTATATTGAGAGCGCTAAATGTTCTGATGATTGGTCACATAAAAAGATCAACACTGATAGAGGAGGTAGGATTCTAAACTAATATAGGGTGAACTTATAGTATTATGATCAAACCTTTGAATCTTGTGTTTTGCACATTATTGTTATTTATTCCTACATAAGACTAGAATTGAGTATGATCTACACACATTTCTAATATATATATCACTAATATACCATGTCTGGATGGATTATTTATATTGAGCTAATCTATTGCTCACATGTATTGCTTGGTTATGGTCAATAATATAATATATATATCATTTTTACCACTATAACTTTGAGATGAGTATTTTAGAAGAGTGATGACAGCAAAAGAGTACTTATGGGAGTCTAAATGAAACTGACGAAAACAACAAAACTTTAGCTACACTTTTTCCGTAATTTGTTCACTGAGATACGTGGAGATTTCTCGAATTGAGCACATAATACCTCTCAGAGATGTCACCTACATCACCTCACCATGAAGTGTTCGTATTCACTATGCTTATATATCTACACACACTCCCTACGCATATCAGCTAAAAAACGCATCTGCACTTTCTAGCAGTCAACCGTTTGTGGAACACACACAGAGTCTAAACAGTGACGAATCACTCAATACTATCTAAGAGCGAGAAGGGGTCAAACCCACTCTGACGAGCTCCATTATAAAACGTATTACAAATTGTATCCCACGAATCATTAGACGCACATGAAACAAAATTTACGCTATCTTACAACACTTTACAATTCAAATATATTCCTGCACCATATATCACCTATAATATATATTAGCCAGAGCTCTAAAACAAATAAGCCAAAGCAAAACAAACATTTTATCACACAAAGTCAACAAAGAGCATAAATTAAATCTAAAAACCCCGATAGCTTACTTCGCGTGGCCGCATGACACGTCCGGAAATATGCTATAAACGATATGTCCAAGACAACAGCACACACCCTCACCAAAAGTGAGAAGTCACTTAAGTCATCAGTACACAAATATATTGACACGCGTTTACACCTCTGAGCGTAAATACCTATGTCCATAAAGAAGGTCAACCCACGAAACTATATAAGAAGATAATCAATAACAATCAAAGAGATAGAGTCCGGTCAATACGCACACACCACCTTAGCTACCATACTATACATAGAGAGTCCTACTCATATCACTACTATCACACATCTGAGCTGAAAACCAACACGACCCTAGATCGCCGTCAAATATACTACAACTAATTACAAAACTTTAAACTAAATGAATAACACCATAAATTCTGACTACTATAACAACTAGCCATCTGAGTACATATATACACACATCATAAATACAACACCTAAAATAATTATACCTACCATAATCACTTAAAAAAATATTATAATATCATTACAACAAAAATAAGAAAAATAATAGAATCCATTTAATATATACAACCATACCAAAATAATCTATCAATAAAGCAACAGTGAGATTAATTATAAATCACTATGAGTCACCAATACTCGACCAACTTTTGCCATAATTTTACGCGTTCGATTCATATTTTCAGAATGTCTTATCATATATATATATGAGATATCTAAAGAAATAATCATTAAACCACACCTCAACGCAACCATTATTTATAAAAAATATTCAGCTATAAATAATTAATTCTCATTTCTTCACATTATAATATACGTTTGTCTTGTTGTAGATTATCCTTCGCTCAACTTGAAAAATAAGTCTAACAATGAATTATCGTAAGCGAAAATTATACTTGTGCTTGATTATTATGATATTGACTATAAGTTCAATCTCCGAAAGTTTAATCACTAAAAGTGATTCGTTGACATCACTAATTTTATTTAAATATATAATATTATAATATAAATTAATAATTTATATATTTTATATATATATTAATAAATCATATATTATAATATAAATAAATTTTTCTATTGAGTATATATTTAAACATTATTGAGTATCAATCAGATTATATATATTATATATATATATCTATATATATATATATATATATATATATATATATACTTATATAATATATATATTAATATATATATATATATATTATTAATATTATATATATATATTAATAATATAATATAGATATATATATTATATATAATATTATTATATTATATAATATATTATATATATTATATATATATATATTAATATAAAAATTTATAAAATATTATATATATTAATATATATATATATATTAAATTAATATATATATATTAATATATTATATAATATATATAATATATATAAGTATAAATTATATAATATATATATTATATATATATATATATATATATATATATATTAATATATATATATAATATATATATACTATTATATATATATATAAAATATATAAATATATATATATATTAAGTAATATATAATATATATATATATATAATTTAATATATATATATTAATATATATAATATATGTCAAAATCAGAGTTCATGATGCTATACTACCTGCTTTTATGAATAAAATTTATAATAGGCTCAAGGTACTATGTTAACTTAGGACACCTTAGAGCTACTTTTCAGTAAAATGTAGAAACGAGCGATAGGTGTTATCACCAACTAGTAGATTCTAATATGAGTGTAAATAACGCACATAGTATAAATAATAAAAAAGAAAAAAGAGTAGAAAAAGCACAAGTAAAGTTAGGAAAATATATGAAAATTTATCGGCACCTAAGCGAGTCTAACGAAGCTCCTATGAGAGAGAGAGAGAGATGAAAAACCTATTGCATCAATTAGTAATAAAGGAATGTATATCACTACTATCCCATAATCGTCTCAAAAAGGAAGTATTGTTAAAAATCGGATTATCTATCTTTGGACTCTTAAATTTTCTCTTTAAGTTATAAATATTTTTCATCTGTTTTATTTTCTATCTAGTCCACCAATATCTCTTATCTATTTCTCTCTCGACGTTTTAAAAACTTTCATTAGTCCTAATAATTTATATATATATATCTCTATATCTATATATATATCTCTCTATATCTATATCTCTCTCTATCATATTATATATTATAATTATATATATAATATATTATATATATATTAATATTAATATTATATATATATATATATATATATAATAATATAAAATATATTAAATAACATATATATATATATATATAATACCGTAATATATATATAATATAATATATATAATATATATATATAATATATTAAATAAAAATATTATTAATATATATATATTAATAAATTATATATATATTATTATATATAAATATTAATATCATATATATATATATTAATATATATATATATATATATATAATATATATAT
>JABUQX010039321.1:0-17500 GCA_015478945.1 Trachelipus rathkii
TAGAAGATTCGACAGGGCCTATCAACATTCTACAGTCCCAGCAAATTTGAAACATTTCAATACGGCACATGTTCAATCAACTATTAGTTATTTCTAAACACTTCAAAATATTATACGGATCGTGTGGAAAGTCCAGAAAGTTAAAATTACGCGAGGCCTTACTACACAATCAAACACGCAACAGAATTAACATAAATTTTATGTATTTATCATTCTATTCATATAATTATTTATTTATTATATATCAATTTAAAGACTCATTCTGGCTTACAGAAATAAGCTGCCGAAGATGCCAAGCAAAGAACTTGTCAAGATTATCAAATTTCCTATCTAAAATCAACTTTAAATATAACCAACTTATTTTTAAAGGAAACTTTTTCTTAAACTCACAGATTTCCTTTTTGGATGAAAAATGATTATTTAAAAGTTCTTCAACCTCATCCCACTTGTTTTTTATCACATAATATTTAATAACGTCATCAGCTTTAAAACTGAAATTTTTCCTGTAGTTTTTTTCCTCCTCGTCCTCTGATAAAGGAAACTCACTAAACAACTTTTTTATATCGCCTAACATGGGTTCCCTTTTAGTAACATCTTCTAACAAAATAAAATAAAATTCCTCGACTTCCTCTTTTGAAAATTGGGTCCAACTGAGCAATTTCTCAACAAACCCCGATTTTCCTTCTAATATTAAAGAAACACAATCTGAAGATACGTTTCTTTGCTCAACAAATACTGAAGATAAAGTGACAGAGTCTTTAACAAACACCAAACGCCTTTTAAAATCTTTTATCTCAGTGTCCGTCAGTTCTGCCCATCGAAGGAATTCATCTGTTTCAGATAAAATAATTTTCAAATCGCACTTAAGATAAAGTGCTCGCGAAGTAAATTCACTACAAAGCCCTAGCGAAACCCACTCACTGAAATATTTAATTACCTTATCGTGAAATACAAACTGTCTTTTGAAATCTTTACAGTCTTTCTGGGAGAGGTTAAACCAATTCAAATATAAATCAATCATTTGAAAATCAATTTTTAACGACATGGAGCTATAATGGTTAACCAAATTGTCCACGCTTACCACCAAGCTTTCCTTAAACAATTTTATTTCATCTGAAGAAAAAATCCATTTCAAAAACGTATCAATACATTTTAATTCATAGGAGCTGAGAACAAAAATATTCTTACATGACCTTAAAAATGAATGCAATAACCTTTGCTGATATTCTTTAACTTCCTCACCATTCAAACCCCAACTAAGAATCTGTTGAAGCTGTAACAATTTACCGCGGATAATAAAATTCCAAAAAACTTTCAAGTCATTATGACAGAGATTAAATAGGTCCCTTTTAAAACTTTTAACCCTTTCATTTGGTACGCAACATTCAATAAATAAATCAATTCGATTCAAATCACAAATTTCAATTGCAAATTTACCAATAAATAGCCCTTTCAATTCTACAATGCGTAACTTTTCTTCCATGGTTGCACTTGCAAAAATCAGTTGTATAATTTTTTCATCTTTAATAGTAAATGAAGAGGAATTAAATAGGTCTTTTATTACGAAACATTCATAATTGTCCACACGATCCCTAACAAACTCTTCTCGAAAGCATTTAAACTCTTCATATTCTTCAGCATCTGTAGAAATACAACCACTTTCAACTCGAAAGAAAAACGTTTTCATAGACGAAGGACTCCGTATCCAAAACTCTTTAAAAATGTAACGAAAATCATAAAACTTCCGAGACAATTTACGGTTCATCAAAGTCACGATTTTGCAAAGCAAAAAATAAAATCCACTTTTCGATAATAATTCCCAAAATCTATTCACTGTGACCAGAAACAAGTGTTGATAAGGCCAATTTAATAAATGATATAATACTAAATACAACATTTCATGTTCCTGGAAGAACACATTTAATTGGTTCTCATCTAAATGACGAAGAAAATATATTACAGCTTCCATTTGTGGTGGGAATAATAAAAATTGCTGAAAACTAGAAAATACTTCCAAATATAAAAAATTGTTGAACTCGTTTCTGGTAAAAATCACAGCTTTCATTCTTTGTAGATCATTTAACTCTTCAAAACAGTTTTTAAATGACACATCATTGCAAATCATATGCGTCTCATTAATCTCAAAGCTAGTAATAAATTTATAAAATGAAAAATCACTTTCTATCAGCGTATTTGAAGTGTCTCTCAACAAAAATAAACAGCATAAAATAACCATATTCTTTCCACCTTTACCTAAACCATCTGAATTTATAATTCCATTGAAATTTTCAAGTCTGTCTTCTGGAAGTTGCTCCCACAAAGCAGGAATGACATCAGAAAAGCAGTAAAAAGAAGCTATACAAAACCTAATGGAAGAACTTATTTCTGTGTCCTTTAAAATCTCTCTCGCAGCCTTTTCTTTATTAACCATTCCATCGGAGGTAAAAAGAGAACTTCTGAGGAAGTAATAGCAATAATCAAAGGGCAAACCAAATTTCTTCTCATGAAATTTTGCCCATTTATAGGATCTCAACAAGATCCATACAACCATAGGTTTGGATATTTTTTCTCTCAAAACCAAATTGAACTTCTGTAATGTATCTGATACTTTCCTCTCCATAGGTTCAAAACGGTGTTCACCCATCGAACCAAACAAATAACCAATAAAAGTTTTCTTAGTCTCTAATTCGTTTGCATGTACAATAGCGGCTTGAATTCCGCAAAGGTCTTCCAAACGAGAAACCATTTCTGTAAAGAATATATATATATATATATATATATATATATATATATATATATATATATATATATATATATATATATATATATATATATATTATATATATATAATATAATATATTATATATATAATTATAACTTGCAAATTATAATTTTCGCGTGAACGTTACGAATCACAAAAAATCAAAAATATCAAAAATCAAAAAAATCACAAATTGATTTTTAAAAAAATAAAAAAAATCACAAAATTGCCATCCCTATATATATATATATATATATATAATATATATATATATATATATATATTATATATATATATATATATATACTATATATATATATATTATATATATATATATATATAATATATTATATATATATATATATATATTTAATATAATATATATAATATTATATATATATATATAATATATAATATATTAGTATATAGTATATATATATATTTGGGATGTGCCGAATAGTGAATAAAGCCGAATACCAGAATATTCGGGCTAAAAGTATTCGGCCGAATACCGAATATTCGGCCGAATAATCACTTCGCTATTCGGCCGAATAGTTATTTCAAAGTTCGGTCATCCATTTAGGAAAAATAAAGAAAACTTACACTGGTCAACAAAAAAAGGTGAAATTTTTCTTGGATGGAGTTTTGTAGCAGATATATAGTAATTCGGAGGTGCAGATTCCATATATATTCTCGGATTTTCTGTATCACATCCCGTTTCCGTGCAATCATCCCTATATTTGCATATTCCCTAGGAATGACAAAATTCATGTTCGCACTATACGTACGCTGTATAGACGTTACCTTCCGCATATATCTACGAAAGTAGCAGCAAGTTTACTGCGTTCGATATTCGGGAAGCATGTGGTAACTAGTACGTCTACATGTATGGATACCAATGACCTTTATGATGTCTATCATCCATCTGAAATACAGTCGGATGGTCCGTCATTGTTCACCCAGGGTGAACTGAACTTGTATTGCCGAAGTTGTCCTGAGCTGTTGGCTTCGAGGTTGCATGAAAAATGACTACTGGACCATGGCACAAGAGTAACAATTTTAATCGTAACAGAGAAGCAGAGAGGCGGAGGCTCTTCCAGTCAGATGGTAACCTTGTGTATTGCAGTGAAGTTGCAGGCCTACTACTCGCTATGGGACTCCCAGCATACGATGCAGGTGAGTGGCGACATGTTATTGACCTTCCAAGAGCAGTTTAAAGTGTTGTACACAACGCAACAGGTATGCTTCGGTTCCAGTAGGGTACTCGGTACGGATGAGAGAGAAGTATGCAAATATCAAGAAGTTTTGAGGAGGCTTACAATATCAGGTAACATGATGGTTAATATTGCGGTCACCGTCAATGGTAAACATTCTGCTTGGTCAGCAAGCAGGTTTCATCAAATATCCCTGCTTCCTGTGCTATTGGGAATGGCCACCGAGGGAAACCTTGACACCAGGTGACAGGAACATCGTACGTGAACCATTGTACAGAGAGAAAACATCATCTTAACTCCACCATAAAACTTGCGTTGATGAAACAATTTGGAAGGCCCTGGACCATGATGGTGAATGCTTCCGCTATATATGCTCAAACGTTTCCTGGTCTGAGTGACGAGAGAGTGACGAGAAGAAAAAAGCTGGGATGAATACGGACACTCCTCCGTGATGCTGCTTTTGCTACAACAATGACTGTGTTAGAGCAAGAGCGTGAATGCTTTTTTTCAGATGTAGCACAGAATTTTCTGGGGTAACAGGAAAGCCGAGACCACTAACATTGTACAGGACTGCTAGACAGTTTTCATTCTCATGGATGGATGAGTATAAAGTTGCACTACTTACATTCTCACCTAAGAACATTTCCGGATAACCTAGGCGATGTTAGTGATGAGCAGGGTGAACGCTTCCATCAAGATCTAAAGTTCATGGAAGGACGTTACCAGGGCAAGTGGGATATCAATATGATGGCCGACTATTGTGGGAGCTTGATGAGGGATATCCCAGACGCTATGCAAAGTAGATCGTCTACGAAGAGAAAGTTATTACCATCGTAGTATGTTTACATTTACTAAACCCATTCCTTCTATACATTCATTGTTGTCCCATATTACGCTTTATTCATAGTTGTATTTTGTTTAACATATATCTATCAAAGACCTGTATCATATCATTGCGATTGTTTCTCTCTATATATCATATATATATTATATATAATATATATATATAAATATATATAATATATATATATATAATATATATATATATATATATATATAATATATATATATATTATATATATATATATATATATATATAATATAAATATATATATATTATTAATCCCATAATTGTAATAGACCCTCTTGAAAAAGGTAAAATCATAAAATTTTACAAATCGTGTTACACACAATACCTCACAAATGCGATGTGATATGCAAAACCGATTACATTTTTTGAATCAGCACACAATAATCAATTGCGAAACCCAGTCCAAGAAATTTCATGTTTTCCAGTGTTATATACAAAGTAAATAAAACAAAAAGTATAAATAACTATTTCCATAACCTTTAGCAAAACCATTCACATAATTAAAATTAATTAATGAAATTGAAAAGTTTCCGTAGTTAAAGATTTAAACTAAACGTTCATTTGAATAAGCTCCAAGTTAAAATGACAGAACATTAGCAGCTCTCCATTTTCAGGGGGATACACCTATTTCTTGTGGCTTCATAAAGTTTTCTCCTGTTCTAAATATTCTTCCTTTCGACTGATGACGGTGGCAGCTGAAAGGTATTTATTACCTAGTTTTTCAAATTCTAAAACTATTTCCAAATGTTCTTTCACCATTGAAGGGAATAATCCATTGTCTTTTTCACTGGTCAAGTAGGCCAAACTTAATATATTCTGCTTATTTCTTGATGTAAATTCCGTAATGTACCTTTTATTTTATGTACAATAATCACATCGTCAGAAAGAATGGAACTTTCTTTTTTCACTCTCAACTTTCTTTTCTGTATGACGATTTTTGATGCCACAATTCTTTAAAACAATCCATTAACGAAGTGAAATGGACCCTTCAGCTTCACTTTCCCCACTAAGGAGTCATCGTCAGCAGAAGAGTCAGGGGCTAAATTTTCATGCATTTCTCTTTCCATGCCTTCAACGACCATATTTTTTACTGAATCATCTGATTCATGTTGAAAAATTAGGGTTTGAATCGCAGATCTAAGAAAGTACGCTACACACAAAGATTTATCACATGTTGAAAGTCTTTTTTCTACTGATTTCATAAGCTCTTCAAGAGTGCAATTATTCCACTGAAGCTTTTGCTTTTAATGCCTTATTCTAAAATAGTTTAGATTGCTAAAATGGAAGGATCACTTGGGCGACTGTTACTTCAAGTTTAATGCTTGTTTTAGTGATGTTGTCAAATAGCTCAAGTAAATGGAATAATTTTGCCAACATTTTCTGATTGCATTCAGCAGCGTAAATGGATAGGGAAACTTTTTGTTCAAACAATCTTTTAAGCATATCATAAGTTCTGTTCCAGCGTGTTGAAACGTCTTGAATTAATTTATGCTGTTTGACATCAGGTGACATTCTGTAAAGTTTTAAGCTTTGCAGATGCCGTTGCTGATGGTGAAAAATGAGAGGATATGCTTCTGGCAAGTAAATAAAATATTTTAACAGACTTCTGACATAATTTGAATCGTGATGCAATAGTTGCAACATGTGATAAAAACATGAAATTGATGCAAGCCATCTCCACCTTATACAGCTACATGTTTGGTCCATATCCGCGTTCACTAAATGAATTTCTATTTTTTAGAATAGTTGAAGAAATGTCAAAGGCCCTTATAGGAACGACAAATGACAGATTTTCGCCATATTGCTACAAAATTTGGCTATATTTTTATTTTTTTGGAAATAAGTTTCTAATTTCAATTTTCAAATTAAATACTTTTCCTTATGTTGACGTTAATTTAATGTTATAAAGCCTCAATATTCGGCGAATAAGTTTCGGAAAAAGCCGAATACCGAATATTCGGTATTTTGGCGAATAGGCCGAATACCGAATACTTACCGAATATTCGGCACATCCCTAAATTATATATATATATATATATAGTATATTATATATATATATTATATATATATATATATATATATATATATATATATATATTATATAATATTATTAGTGATGCACCAGTAGAGTAATTTTGGCCGGAGAATGAAAATTTTAATTCCGGCCGGAGAATGTAATTTCCATTTATACTTACTTATATATAATATATAATATATATTATATATATAGTATATATATATATATATATATATTATATATTATATATATATATATATATATATATATATACTATATATATATATATATATATGGAATGACTCTAAACATGCAATTATCATGCACCTTCCTCGTACGGATCCTAAGTAGTAACTACCTAGAGAAGTTACACTACTTGAAGAGGGCTAAACCCCGTGAGGTGTGACTACTTGTGCGCTACTGGGAATATATTACTTACTATCAAGAGGAAACCAAAGAAAGGTTCAAAAATATTATAGCACAAAACCTTTACTGGATCATCTTGAAAAGAAACATAAAACCACATATTTGAAGATAAAAGAAATATCTGAATCTTCAAGAAGAAAAGTGGCCGAAAAAAGAAAACATGATATCACAGACACAGCAGATGATGATCCATGTCCATCCAATCATCAACTTC
Organism: Trachelipus rathkii; assembly: GCA_015478945.1. Taxonomy (NCBI): domain Eukaryota; kingdom Metazoa; phylum Arthropoda; class Malacostraca; order Isopoda; family Trachelipodidae; genus Trachelipus; species Trachelipus rathkii. Next base: position 7,504 of record JABUQX010039321.1, read on the forward strand.
TACCTCTATTAAAAAAGGATTTTTTCAGCCTACACTGTTTGAAAAAACTGATAAAACAAAGATTTTGGACATTAATGATAGAAAAGGCACAGAAATTCATTTCAAAATTGGGGAAATGATTGCTGTGGACAATCTGCCATTTTCTTTTGTTGAAGACATTGGTCTTAAGAGATTAATAAATCACGTATGTCTACAATATAATATTCTATCAAGGAGGTACTTTTCAGAAGAGATTATCCCAATAAATATATAAACGGGTAAATAACAAAATAACACTTTAGCTGCAAGAAATTCAACCAATATCATTAACATCAGATATTTGGACTTGCTCATATAACAATGAAAGCTTTATAAGTATGTCAAGGCATTGGATTGATAAAGATTTTCAAAGGAAGAGTGGAACATTACAAATCATCGTTTTAGTGTTTCCACTCAGCAGAAAATATATGTCTAAAAAGTGAGGAAATACTTAAGAGCTGGGATTTAAAAAAAGAAAATATTCATGTTGTCCTAACAGATAATGCACTTAACATTACAAAAGGTATGAGAGCGACAGGTGTTATAAATGTTCTATTCATTCCTTACAGCAAGCAATACATGATGCTTTATTTTCTTAAAAATCAACTAAAGATTTAATTACTTTATGTAGGAAAATTGCAGGTCATTTTAGTAGATTACCAATTGCTACAACTAAGTTAACTGAAATTCAAAAATCTCAAAATTTGCCAATACACAAGCTTATCCAAGATGTGGAAACAAGGATAGAATTCATCATATTATATGCTGCAAAGGATCATAGAGGAAAAAATTGCAATTTACTATATATTCTTCAAATTCGAAAAACAATCTAGATATCTTAAATGCAAATCACTGGAAGCTAACGGAGAAAATAATTAGATTGCTACAACCATTTGAAGAATTAACTAAAACAGCGAGTGATGATGCTGTAGATTTATCTTTTGTAATACCTGCAGTTAATGCATTGCAAAAATATTTTAGGAAAAACTTGGAAGAATAGCGGTGAAAAACTATGAAAGATGAACTTTAAATTCTGTTACTGAACGTTTTGGTACCATTAAAGAGAAGAACTTTATGTACTTGCAACAGTTCTAAATCCACAATACAAATTAGTTCCCTTTGATATTATTTGATCAAAAATAAAATTTATGCTCAAGAAGAAGTAAAACTTTTTATTAAAAGCTAAAGAAAATATTACATTAAGTTCAGATTCTGATGAACAAATGATGATCAAATTGATCAGTCTCATACAGATTTACATGAAGAATCTGAAAATGAACGGCAGATATTGAGAAGGAAAACACATTCATTTTCTGGGAAGTGCTTTGAATGACATGCTACAAGAAATCGTCAAGAAGAAAATGAAAGACTATTCAGCATACAATCACAAGTGGAACTGATAAAAAGAAGAAAACAGTTAAAAAATGCAAACGCGTAAGCAGCATGGAGAAGAAAACAACATGAAATTAGAAATACTATTCAGAACTAACGTGAATAAAAATATTTTGCGCACCAATTCATGGAACGAAAATCAGATTCTGATTCACTGTTATGGTGGAAAGAAAGAAAAGCTCTTTATTCTGATTGCATCTTACCTGAATTTGCTAGGAAATATCTCTCTGCCTCACCTTCAAGTGTATTTAGCGAGAGAATGTCTAGCCAAGCAGGAAATATTTATACAAGTAAAAGGAATCGTCTTTCTCCAACACTAGCTCATCAGCTCCTGTTTCTTCATCATAATAATTTAAAGAGCATTTGATTTTAAAATTAGAGAATGGTTACCTAAATAGCAATGCATAAGCTATTTAACTTTCCTTTCGCTGACTTTGTGTTTAACAATATAATTTAAATTTCTCAAAAAATTATATTGTGATACTCTATACAGTATCGATAACAGCTGGTACATGCACTTTATAATATATATATATATATATATATATTATATTATAATATAATATATATATATATATAATATATATATATATTATATATATTATATATATATATATATATATATATATAATATATATATAATATATATATATTATATTATATATAATTTCTATATATATATTTATATTAAAATATTAAATATATATATATATATATATATATATATATATATATAGTTTCACAATGTATCTGGTAAAACTTAAAAGCTCTTTAATAATTTAAAGATTAAGGATATATATCATAATTTTTTAGTCTTTTGGTCAGATATGACATGTAGTTTAATAAAAGTTCTTTTACCAATCTCTTATACCTATTTCTGTACTGTATTTTTAAAGCTATATTTATCAAAAGTGTATTTTTTGTTAAGGGTAGTCATTTTGGATATCAAACCTTTTAAGTTGTTTATTAAAATAATTAGTCAATTTAGTAATGGGTCAATATACGGCCCACTTCATATTATTATAGTTATAATATTAGTTATTAGTTTGATTTAATATTATCACTACATCAAAAAAATACTAAAATAATTTTTTACACTTTTTGTATGAATCAGTTCTTCTAAATAAATTTATTTCATTAAATGTCTCATTATTACTTTCAATGAATTATAACTATTTTTATTTTCAAAACTACCTTTTAAAAATATAGGTCTCAGCAGGAGAAGCCGGAACTAGTGTCTCCGGCGGAACCGAGATCTTTAAAAAGGGGAAACTCCGGCCAGCGGTGCTGGAGATCCGGTGTCCCTAATATATATATATATATATATATATATATATTATATATATATAAATATATATATAATATATATATATATATATATATTAATTATATATATATATATATATATATATATATATATATATATAATATATATATACAAAAACTAACGCATTATATATATATATTACAATTATTGGGATATATATATATATATATATATATATATATATATATATATATATATTATATATATAATATATATATATATAATATATATATATTTTTTATATAATATATATTATATATATAAATATATATATAATATATCATATATATATATATATATATATATATATATATATATACAAAAGATAGCTTTTGCATAGGAATTATTTTTGAAAAAACCACGCTTTCTTCAAAAGTCTTAATTTTATTTTTTTTGATAAATAAAATAATATAGATAAAACTTATACCCCCCCTTTTTCTTTGTCTTCTCAATTCTCCAAATGGGTTAAAAGCCCCATCGCCAGTTGATTCTCCCCCATTTTTCTCCCTCCTTCCTTTTTGCTTTCAGATAAATTTTCAAACAGTTGCCACTTCGCCAATTTTTAGATTTCTAATCCTAGCGCTTTTTCTTTGTTTAGTTCGTCGATCTTTATATTTATCATGAATCCTATTTACATGTTCCCGATAATTAAAAACTTTTCAAAAGCGTATTCATGAAAATTCTGCGAAGGAAATTTAAATCATTTACCGCACGTAAGGCTTTTAGCATCTCTTTAAGGGGGTATCATCATCTCCCTCTCTCCCCCCCCCCATGCTCTCCCGGCCAGCCATTTGCCATGCTGGATCATTCTTTCTGATTTCGTGATACCTTTTACATGTGCATATTCCGAGCCTCCTATATAAATACTTTTCAGCTGGTGAGTAAATTTTTTTTATATACTATTATAATCCATATTTTCTTAAGACTTTACAGAAAATACACTTAGGGACGGTTAGGATAAAACCACAATACCATTTTTTTTGGCAGTAACTCAGGCCTAAGCGCTTTTCTGTGATGCAGGCTAAGGCAAACGTTTCTGGATAGCTCCATGTTTTTCGTTGGCCCTATACTGAAATGAATGGGATCTGAAAGGAAATTTTTATTTTTATTTTCTATTATTATTTGTTCCTCACGGGGAAAATGTGAAATGCGATCTATTATTATATTAGTATTATTATTATTATTATATATTATTATTATTATTATTATTATTATTATTATTATTATTATTATAAAAGTTTTTGATTTTATTTCCAAGTTTCTAAATAGTTATTTCTGTACATAGTTTAATTTTCTTAAAATAATCTTTGAAAACAATTTACATGAGAAGAAGCAGATATATTATTTCTTCCGCGACGCGTTTCGTTCTCTAAAACTTGAGACATTTCAGAGGATTAATTCTTGTGAGCGAATGAGTCTTAAATTAATATATAATAATTAAATCAAATGATATTTAGTCTAACAGATAATACATTAAATTTTATGGTTAATGTCTGTCTGCGTGTTTTGATGTAGAAGGCCTCCGCAATTTTAAGTTTCTGGACTTCACATGATCCGTATAATATTGTGAGTTTTAGAAAATATTTGCTATAGTTGATTCCGCCCGCGACGGTGTAACCTCGTCGAGCATTTTGCTAGCGACTGTTATCGATCCGGATATGCCTGTCCGCCAATCGATTACGTCCAGTAACCATATTTGACGTACAGTCTGACTCGGGCAGTTAATTGGTACCAAAGTGACGGGCGGCCGGTGAAACCATCTCCTGTGCTAAAGGAAGTGACAGTTGTTTGGATTTATGGTATATTTTACTTTAATTTTTGAGGTGTCTTTAGTTTTCAGGTGAGAATTCAAATATTACGGAGGCACTTCTCTTCTTTATTGAAGTCTATAGCATTAGAGGTTTTGAAGAAGAAATTTATCGAATTTTCCTGATTATTTTTAACTTTCTTTATTAATAATTTTTTAATGTTTTTTAATTAAATTTCAATATCTGGAATATTGTGAATGATCACAGTTAATTAAATTTTTACTTAATGCGGCAAAATTTCTTCATCAAAAGTTTTCCAGGTTGAACATAGGTTATGCTCTGTAAACTAAAGTTTTTTACGATAGATTCTTTGTAAAAATAGTCGGTGAATAGGATCCATAGTTCATATACAGACCATTATTTATCAGTGGGTTTGACATGAATGCCTGTAGATATTGAGCCGTCAGAATTAATATAATTTTAAATGTCTAAAAAAAATAAGCATTTTAACCTAAGTTTCGTAGTGTAAATTTTAAAGCATCGACAACTCTTGAATTCCTATTGATGAACTGATGTCATATGATCTATGTTCCTAAAGATTATGAGGGTCAATATCTACAGCATTCATGTCAAACCCACTGATAATCTTCTGTTAAATATGAACTATGTGTCCTATTCACCGACTATTTAACAAAGATCTATCGTACAAAAACTTTAGTTTACAGAGCATAACAACCTATGTTCAACTTGAAAACTTTTGATGAAGAAATTTGCCGCCTTAAGTAAATTTAATTAACTGTGATCATCCGCAATATTCAGTTGAAAATTTAATTAATAAAACATATTACAAAATTATTTATAAAGAAAGTAAAATAATCAGGAAAATTCGATAAATTTCTTCTTCAAAACTTCTAATGCTATAAGACTTAAAAAAAGAGAAGTGCCTTCGTAATATTTTTAAAACTCAATTCAAAACCAAAAACAATTAGAACATAACAATCAGATTATACCTAAATCAAAATACCACTCATCCCGTTTTTCAACAAGATATGCTTTGACCGATAGTCATCATTTTGCGTCCTAATTCCATTGCCCTAAGTTTAACTGTTCGTCGACGTATGATGGATATACAATTAATAGAATATCAAACAGATAATATCAATATAGTTGAAGTCGCACGATAAACGAACATTTCAAAACGGCACATGGTCAATCAACTATTAGCAATATTTCTAAACACTTCACAATATTATACGGATCATGTGAAGTCCAGAAACTTAAAATTGCGGAGGCCTTCTAGATCAAAACACGCAGACCAGACATTAACATAAAATTTAATGTATTATCTGTTAGACTAAATATCATTTGATTTAATTATTATATATTAATTTAAGACTCATTCGCTCACAAGAATTAATCCTCTGAAGATGTCTCAAGTTTAGAGACGAAACGCGTCGGGAAATGTAAATAAATATATCTTCTTCTTCTCATGTAAATTGTTTTCAAAGAATTATTTTAAAGAAAATTAAACTATGTACAGAAATAACTATTTAGAAACTTGGAAATAAAATCAAAAACTTTTATAAAATCAAAGGCTGATATTGAATTCCTATATTATTATTATTATTATTATTATTATTCCATTAGTATTGAGTTGCAATGGAGAAAAGCGAAAGATATTTAAGCTAACGGAAAATGAGTTCTGAAAGTCTCAATTTTTTTTTATATTATTATTATTATTATTATTCTTATTTTTATTTTTTATTTGAGACTTGATGGGAAAAGTGAAAGCTATTTTTATATTATTCTTATTTTTATTCTTTTATTTGAGACTCTATGGGAAAAGTGAAAGCTATTTTTATATTATTTTTATTATTTAGACACGATGGAAAAGTAAGTTATTTTTATTTTATTATTATTATTATTCTTTATCTTAACTTGGGTAGCTAATCCCTGTGAAAAAGCCCTGTTGGCAAAAAGTTATTATTATTAGTATTATTATTTATAGCTTACTAAAATTTATATTTTTGAAATCACACTTTCAAATAAGTCTAACAAGCTTATTTGAAGGTGAACCTTCGGATGAAGTCGCCTCAGGGTCATGCCCGAATTTTCCAAAATTTACTTTGAGGACTAATATTTGATTTCCTTCCTCAAAGTGAACGTCAGCTATGTAGCGAGAAATTATTAATAATATTATTTCGGTCTCTAACACATTGAGATTCTGTTAAGTTTAATAAATATATATTTTAAGATTTACGCCCTCAAATAAACCAAAAAGTTTATTTGGAGAGCGAGCTTTCGGATGAAGTCGCCTGCATTCCTGGCACGAGGTTTTAATTTTTTTTTTCCCTGAAGAGGCCAAAATTTTAATAGCAAAATTTGATTTACTTTCTAAAAATTTTATTATCAGTTTTTGTAGCGTATTATTATTTTTATTTGTAGTGTTACATGTACTTTCTTGGTAATATAAAACTGTTTTTAGGTTCGGTGTAACCAAATCTGAAAAATTTGGATTTTTTTTTTGTAAAACGTTACAAGTAATTTTTTTGGTTAATATAAAGTTGTATTAGGTTCGGTGTAACCAAATCTGAAAATTTGGTTTTTTTTTGTAAAGCGTTACATGTAATTTTTTTGTTAATATAAAATTGTATTAGGTTCGGTGTAACCAAATCTGAAAATTTGGATTTTTATTTGTAAAGTGTTACATGTACTTTTTTTTTGTTAATATAAAACTGTTTTTAGGCTCGGTGTAACAAAATCAAGCCGTTTGATTTTTTTTCTATGCTAATATTTTTTTTATTTTTTTTTCTGAGTTTTGAGAAAAGCTGGGTAATTTGTCGCAGGAAGTATTTTCAATTTCTGAACAGTTTTCTTTCAGAAAGTAATTTTTAACTTTGAATGTATTTTTTTTTTCAGGGAAGTGAGTTTTTGTTATTACTGAAATTTTCTGCGGTAGGTAAAACGTTTTTTGGCCTTTGTGGAAATTTTTTTTCATGGGATTTGGATAAAAAAAATTTTTGATTTTTTATGGTAACCTATGAATGTAATCTGGTAAATTTTTTTTGTAGGTTTATTCGTTCTATTTAGATGTTCTGAACATTTTTTTTTTTCCTCTCCGGTATTTTTGAGAGTATGTTCCGAATGTTTTTCTCTCCGGTATTTGAGAGATGTAAAAAACGATTTTTTTTATTTTTTTTACGGTTATCACCACTGCTCACGGGATGTTTGACATTTTTTTTTTTCTCCAGTATTTTTGAGAGTATGTTCCGAATGTTTTTCCTCCGGTATTTTGAGAGTATGTTCAAACTGATTATTTTTACGGTATGACCGGTATAATTGCTGGGGTTTTGTAATTTAATTTTAACAGCGCATTTTTAAAGGGGGGGAAAACCCGGGTTACCTTTTTTTTGGGTTTCCCCCCCGATTTGTTATGTTATTTTTTTTGGCGGTTTTGAAATCACTATATCCACCATTAATGAAGTTCTGAGCTAATAACATTTAGTTTTTTTTATTATGTAAACTTTCCACATGCGTTTTGTACCTTTGTTTCGGTGTGTTATGGTCATTGTAAATGTTGGGGCATATATGCCTATTTAGTTTTACAATAATCTGGGATTGGAAAAATTATGTGAAATTTTTTTCAAATGCTTTACCATTATATGTTTCTTTAATACCTTCTTATGTAACATTTCATGTTGTATCTTTTATTGTTTTATTGATTTCACTCTTTTGTATATTTTTAGGCAATCGGTGTTGTGATTATAAAATAAACATTTTTGGAAAAGTGTGTTGTCCATTGCATCCTTACCATAAGGCATCATTGTTTGATATTCCCAGAAAAGATATATATATATAATATATATATATATGAAATAAGACATAACATAGTATATTATACTATATATATATATATTATATATTTTTGTTTGATATATACTATATATATATATATATATATATATATATATATATATATATATATATTATATATATATATATATATATATATATATAAAAACAGAAATGACTAACATTGAAAACTATTTTAAAACCCTTCAAAAATTCACAGCATCAGGCCCAGATCCATATCCAACCTTGATATAAAACACTTTGGAGAAAATTGCAATCTAACCATCACCATAACGACATCTTCAATAAATCCATCAGGCAACCTCTCAAACAATACATAATCCCAACAACCTAACAACCTGGGAAACCAAGCGATACATAATCCCTAAACTAAAACCAAAAAAGACCCCAACTCCCCTCCTCCTCCTATCGCCCAATTTCTCTGCTTTGCTAACCATCAGTAAATTGCTAGAGAAACTAATATTAAATTAAAATTTCCCAAATCGATTCCTCTCCCCAGACTTCCAACACGGAGGTTTTAAAAGTAACCATTTACAACCACAGCCCTCACCCTCCTCACACAACACATCATTAATGCCTTCAACCAATCACCTTCCCACAGATCTAATACTCACAGGCAAATAGACAAAACAAAGCATGTTTGACACCGTCCCCACTCACATCCTTATTCAAAAAAATCCTCCATTTCCCTCAAAAAAATAATGACAAAAAATGGCTTTCAATTTCCTCACCAACCGTTTCGCAAAAGTCTTATACAAAAACAACCTCCCATTCTATCAAATTACAAAACGGCGTCCCACAGGGAGCCATTCTCTCTCCATTTTTATTCAACCTTCACTGCAGCATCTGCCCACCCCAATCCACAACTCACAAACTTATCACTTATGCAACGACATCTTAAAATACAGCCCTCAGAATTACCACAGGTGCACAAAACCCACCCCAATCCAACATTTGCACGATGAAACCATCCTCCCCATTTCCACACATCTGGAGATGGTGGGGACTCAATTTCATCAAAAAACCCGTAACCCAACCCACCCTTAGTCACCAAATTCTCTCCATCCCCCTCGACAAAGACTAAAAATCCCCCCTTCTACCAGCTCAATTCAATTACAACACTTACAATATAATTCTCCCGCCCACTCCCAATAGGTCATGGACTACACACATCAATACCCATCTAACAAACACTTACCTTCAAAACCGCCCAAACAACAATTTATTAAACACCCCCTCCCCAAAACTTTCCCCCTAGAGAAGAAACGCTGTCAAGAAGAGGCCAAATAGACCTCGCCCGGAGCAAATCAGGTCACCACCCAAAACTCATGCAATATAAATATAGATTTAAATTAGACAATGTCACCTCCCCCACTTTCACCAGATGTCACAATTCTCAAGGTACAACTAGAGCCCTCCTTCTCGGGTGCCCTGCTCTCGACGACCCCGCGCCGACTTCTCTATATCTTCTCTTCCTGACCTGTGGAACGCCGGTGGCGGAGGGCCGGCTTCCCTGGAAGCAGTGATATGGCCTCCAATTAGGTGGGCCAGGGGCAGAAGTTATATATATATATATATTATATATATATATATATATATTATATATATTAATATAATATATATTTATATTTATATATAT
>JABUQX010039322.1:0-25000 GCA_015478945.1 Trachelipus rathkii
AACATATGAGACACTTTTTCACTTCCTCTCACTCTCGGAATTCATCTATCCTCACTTCTCCTCCTACCACTCTCTCTGGGTCTTCTCTCTCTCTCTACTCGCACTCACTCACTCTCCTTCCAACACCTATTGAACAATTTCAGTTATTAATTTATATATATTCTTTCCATTTTATTATTTTATCCTCACTCATTATATACGTCAATCGTTTACTTATCGTTCTAATGAGTACTACTATACATATCTTCCCCCTTGATTGCCTTTATATATATACTCAGGCTCTTTCAATGCGAGCCCGTCAGATAGCCTACCATCCAACTCCCTACTCATAGTGTACTCCTTTCCCTCTCCATCCTTATCACTCTATATCCTTGATATTACTAATCAAAATCATTTCACGTAGTATAGATAGCCTTGTCTCTCTTAGGATTTGAAAACTCCAAGCTTCTGGCAGAGTTTCACGTTGTATAATACTCAGTATCTACATAGCCAAGTATCTTTCCGCTCACAACTATTACCTGGAACATATAATTATGTTGTGGAGTATTGGATTTTAGTATAAACATATAAAATAAAATACTTGTGTCTCCTTGCCTATTGCACTATGAATAATGCTGCATGTCATAATATTAATTTCTCGTGAGAGAGAATGGCGTATGAACGTAAATACGAGACTCAGAAATGATTAATTAATAACTCATATTATATATACTTAATGAATATCATTAGCTACATAATTTATGATACCCTGGTATTTAATATATCTATTATATAATATATATATATATATAATATATATATATATATAATATATATATATTAATATATTAAATATATATTATATATATATATATATATATCTATAATAAGTAATATATAATATATCATATTATAATATATAATTAGTATCATATAATATATTAGTATTATACACATAACATTATTATCTCCTTACTACATAGTAAATAATAATTATAATTTCATTTTTCTTATAAAATTTCTTTTAAGGTTATATAATTTATTGGTAAATTGAAATGAAATAATAATATATGTAATATTTACTCTTCTTTTATAATTTAATAATATATTAATTAATTTGAAATAATATATATTTAAATTTATCTTATATATATACTCACTAAAGTATTATAGGGGACTTTCACAGTGTATTTTGATAACTTTACATTGTATTGATATTTAGCTAACGCTACTACTATAGCCTCAGCATAAAATCCCATATAATAGCCCCGTCGATCCCTAAAGGGTTAAATCTAGGGTTCTATATAATGAGTTTAATTTATAGAAAAATAATAACGGAGAAGTGGAATTATTTGGAGTATCCCTTTTGAGCAAGAGCACAAATTGACTCATTGATAATATTAAGGTGGTAAACACTCGCTCCAGGACAGCTCAGATCGATAGTGTTGAGGAAGAGATAAAATGTAGAGATTATACACAACTCAATACAAGTTTCGAGCCGGAGGCATAGATTTAAGAAGATATGGTAGAAGAGTAGTTAGATAGTGAATGACGATATATAATTAAGAAAAGAGAGAGATATAGGTTGAGAGACGTAAGATGATACAATGTTGAAAATATGTAAGATGATGAAGTGAGAAAAGCGATATTGAAGACGTATGAGAAGAGGAAGACGGAGAAGATCAATTGAGAAGACGAATGTGGAGGAGAGATAGGGAAATTAGAGAGTAGATTATGTTATTTATTGAAAATATGAGTAGAAGTTGAATGAGATTGGTACAGTAATGGATGGAGATGAGGGTGGCACAGCCAATTGATTTATACATATGGGATTAATAGTGTGTGAGTGTGGATAAAAGGGAGTCGCGCGATTTCTTCCACACCAAATTTATTGCACTGGGAGTCTACGCTCGACACATCGGCTACAGCGCCATATTTTAATTTTTAAGTGATATATGTATACGGCCCGTAAATTTTTGCGTATTTAGAATGTAATTTTATGTAAATAAATTTTATCAATATAAATATGGGGTATTCAGTCTGACAGCAATATAAATTAACATATAAATTTAAGTTATATTAAATATTTAATATCAATTCAATTAATTATTTATAATTCTAATATCAAAATACTGTAATTTATGGAACACATAAATGAAAGATAAGCGAAAAGAGAATGAATTTATTTAGCTGAAAGACTTAAGGATTAAACACATTATATAAACAATTAATATATAATTGGAATCAATATTGAAATGGATTATCAGAAAGTTATAAAAGCTGAAATCTGATTTAATTTTATTGATGTTAAATCCAAATTTTTGCGACATCACAAACTTCTAATAATGAGCTTAATAGGGTGGGCTCAATTAGACAATTCTCTGGGGTTTAAATCAAATAACAAAGGGTTATGGAGGATATATTATATTTAACGGGTTATTTAAATGATAAGTTGGTTAGGTTAGGTTAAGTTAGGTTAGGTTAGGGTTAGGTTAGGTTAGGTAAGGATGTCATGTTTGGTTGCGCCACCCAGACAGACTGTGAAGATCTTTTATTTACACTAAAATTATTTAACATAACTCTGATACTATTACATCATAATATGGATTTTGCGGAGCGTCGTAAAGGAGGTTACAAAACACAAGTAAATTTAATAAGGACATATTAATGAAATTTATCGTCGGAACACATATTTACGTACTAAAAGAAATCATCGTCATTAATGTAGAGCATACCATTACATTTCCAGACATTTTTATCATAATTATAATATATATATACGAACTGAAAATGTGATGTATAATTTAAAGTGGCAAGATAGATTGGATATCTAATGTAAGTAGTTTTGATACACTTGATATAATAAGCAGATTCCCAAATATTGATATAATCCGACAGTAAGGTCATGATATATATAATATATATATTATTAATATATAAAAAAATTGAATATATATATATAGGAGAGAGGGAGAGAGAGAAGAGAGAGAGAGAGTATAGAGAGAGTAGAGAGTAGAGAGAGATAGATATAAGAAAAAAAATTGAATAAGATGAGAGTAGAGAGAGATAAAAGAGTGATAGAGAGAGTATAAGTGAAGAGAGAGAGAGTAAGAGGTAATTGAGTATATTTAAAATATTATATAGGGCTATATATAATATACAGTAGGTATTTACAGTACGGTCCTTCTAAAAAATATTTTAATTATCAACAAATAGGCTTTTAATTGAAACACATCCTCATAAAAAAACAAACAAACTGAACATTAGAGAGTCATACCCAATCTATACTAAGGATGCACAAGAATCTGGCTATTTTGTTGATGAAATATTTATCTATTTTAGGCTCTTTTAGCTCCTTATTTTGCTACATATTATTTTGGAATACTTATAAATTTGTCGCTATTTTATTGGGTTACATGTACGTGCGTACATGCGTACCTACGTATACTAGTGTACGTGTTTTATGTGCTTTTTGATGATGTTATTGTTTTGTGTTGTTTATTTTTGGTGACTTCGTGCTCGTGCCCCGCCTAAGAACACACACACACACACACACATACCGATAGAGCAACTTACAGACAGACAGACACTTTACAAAAACTGTGGATGACGTCATCACCTTCTCTCTTTCCATTTAAATATATATTTTATTTTCATTTTAATATATTAATTTTATTTAATTTAGTTTACCGTCAAATATTATTTACGTTTTCTTTCAAGATAAATTTAGAATAATGCAAAATTAGTCATTACGAATGAATTTTGTATGAGCCGATATCAATCCATGCCCTCTAGGATATTGGTCGAGAACGCTGACCTTAGAGCTAAGAAAGCTCAGTTAGCAAATGGAAATTTTGTTGTAAATTTATTCTAGGAGAATCCTTATCAATATGATCATTTTTCCCGAGCTCATATCAAACCTTTCGTGAGGTTCTACGCACAACACACAAATACACTAGTTTAATTTATTACGGGCTGATTTCGATATATATACTATATCACTCATACTATAATATATATATATAAATATATATATATATTATATATATATATACTAACTACTATTACTCCTATCTTAAGAAGATATACTACTCACTACTACTATAATATATATGTATATATATATATGATATAACTATATATATATAGTATACTATATATATATATATATATATATAGCTCATCACTATTTATATATATATATTATATATTATATAAATATCATATATATATATCATCTATACTATATATATATATATAATATCTATTATATATATATATCCATCCTACCTCACTATCATATATATACCTATAATATACTCACATACTATATATACCTGGTGGCGCGCTCTCTCGCAAAATTCTTGAGTAGGCCAAATCAATATATAAACTATATAAGTATATATATATATATATATATATATATTATTATATATATATATATATACCTACTATACTATATAATATATATATATATAATATATATATATATATATATATATACATATATATATATATATATACCTATATATATCTCACTATCTCTACTACTCACTCAGAAAAGAATAATTTAATTTACTATTATATATATATTATTATATATATATATTTATATTATAGGGTTGGAACAAGATTACTTAACCGCCCCACGGCAACGGCGAGCTTCGGGATCAAAAAAAAATTTCACCAGGTAGCATCTAGATCACACACTACTGACTGTTCTACGGCGGCAGCAAATGCAATTTCTATTTTTCATCGATCTCTCGCGGGCAGCACATTAGGTTAGGTTAGGTCAGTCAGGAAAAAAAATTCATTTCGCCCCTAAAACTCTATTTATCGTCTCATCAGAGGCTACGCTGTGAAAATTACATCTTCTTTTGATCCGTTGGCGTTAAGCTCAATCTCTTCAATCACTACACAATATAATAGTATATAACATATATATTCTATATCATATATATATATAATATAGTATTATATCATATATAATATATATATACTTACTATTATATATATATATATACTCATCACTCCTATCATAATATGATATATATATAATATATATAAATATATATAATCCTATATATATATAATAATATATATATATATATATATATATATATATATTTATATTATATATAATATATTATATATATATATAAATATCAATCAATAATATATAATTTAGTAATCAAATTTAAACTCTCATAATCAATATTATTATAGAGATCAATTAATATGTAAATTTACCGGCACTACTTATAATATAATTTTTATCTTGGGGTGCACCATATCAGTAAATTGCTAGAGAAATTAATTTTTAATGAAAAACGATACAAAGGAATACGAAAAACTCGGGATATTTCATATTTTATCTACTCACCGTATATTATAAAAACTCACAAAGAGTGATCTTATAATTAACATATAATAATATAGAAGAATAAAAATTTAGCTTGCATTCAAATTAAGATTCAGCATAATAAAATTATATAGGGTATATTTAATTAAGGTCATCTTAGGGTCCTAGAAAAGGACCTTGATTATTACGTATTATTCGTCTAACTCTCTGCCCAGGGAATCATAGAAGTAGGCAGGGTCACTCTGTATAAATAACATGCAAACTAGTAAATTACGGGTACTGCAGTGTCATGTACGCGCTTTGACTACATTGAGCTAATATACTTCAGCTATTCGTACATCGCCATCGCTCTGAACTTACAAGCGAGATATCGCGCATTGGTTGCGATTGTGGCTTTTGTTTCTCCTGGTTGGAACGACGATCAATGTTTCCATGTATGAAGACTCTAATGAGAGATTAAATAAGGTCTGGTATTTATCAGGATCTAGTGTAAAATTTACTATATTTAGGTGTTTTATGCGTCACAAACAAATCTTCGATCTCACTTTGACTCATCAATATCTCTTTTGGTCTTTATTTTTATTTTCTTTTTGTCATTGATAATTTGTTGTCTGTGTGTTTTTGGGCTATTGGGGCTGAGGCTGTGTGTAATGCTGCTAATTCATGGGACAAGGTTCTCTAACGCTGCAGCTTTCAGTCGAACGGACTATAGTTATTTCGTAGGTCTTATATATTGGCACATCTACGTTGCGTTAATTTATCTCTTAACTCTCCTCTCCGCTATATGCCGTGAGACCTTGAATGCCATTAAAGTCTAACTCTAGCCGCTAACCTTTTGCTCTTGTTTCTGAGACTCTCAAAATGGCTAAGAACATTTCTCACTTCCATACTAAACCTCGTTAATTTGTGTTAATCATAAATTTATCACTTATTGTCTCTTTCACCTCACTATTTTCCGTCTTAAAAGGGTAGGTAGCTGAATTGCTGTCCTATGATCTATGGGATACAGTCATATCATTGGTTTGTTGACTTAATTCTTACGCGCTCTCGCACGACATTCGGGATACGAAATCTCCTGACAAATTCGCATTGTCTAGCGTTCTCTTAAACTTCATTTTTCCTTTCTCCCTTCTACTCTAACTCTAAAAAATCCTTGGTCGACTCTTCTGGGCCTACTAGTTTCCTCTTCTAACGAAAGCACCTTTTTCACCGCTCTTTTTTGAATCTCTTACTAGCTCCTCTTCACAGGAGACTTTGTGAGTTGCTTATATTGCCTTGTATTTACCAATTCCTCGACTCAGAATGACTAACTGAGGTCCCTTCCTCACTGCATATAGGTTCGATTTCAATTGTACATACAGCGACTGAAAGGTTTGTGGGGGTCCTCTCAATACTGGATGTTAGGCTGGGGGAGGCAGCGCGCGTAAGAGCATTTCAGTTCAATTCTCTAACGATCTGGAGGCAACTAATCAAAGAACACACCCACATTCCGGATCGTTCCACACCAATTCTTGAACACGCTCGAATTATGTTTCACCACTATCCCTTCTCTCTATAAATACACAGCCACCTTCGCCCCTATCGGTAAATCTGACCAGACAGTTATGCTCTTATAGGTTCTACGAAGTGATATGGTGTAAGCTTGCTTTCTCTCCAACGCAGCTCATGCTCTAGGCCTATTTGCGTTTTCTCTCTTGTGCACTTCTCACGGTCTAGCTCATAATTGGAATGACTCTAGACTTATGTACTCTGCGTTGATATGTTGCGCCTTCGAGAGACTTCTGTCACGATACTAACACTTTAGGTTCGCCGTAGAGCTCTGTGTTGGAAATAGCGCGATCGTGACTCGGGAATGAGTCAAGGCGCCTATTTCATCGAAATGGTCTATAGCGAGAACTAAATCTTTTTCTCCTCAATAATCCTGCGTTCGACGGCTCGTGCATAGACTCTTCTGCCATCTCTTCTACGTGACTAGACTGACAGTGGGTCACTCAGGAGGGGGTGGAGCAAAAACATTTCTCGTTCTCACCCTATTCTATCTTGCGCTATATAATTTATTCATTTCATTCGTGACTAGTAAAAATGCGTATGTCTGTTTGGAGAATACATCTCGTCACATTGCCAAATGCCGGAGCTTTCTCATTAATACGCACAAAGTTGTCCGCTAAATCCTCACTTGATTCTCCTACTGTTATTGGAATACAATTTCATTCTTTCTAGGCCTCTTTCGCTCAGAATCACTAGTCTACACCATTTTTCGGAAACTCTGTCTCTACGCCTTTACGTCGTATTCTCTGGGCATGGGATGGGGTTTCTCAGTTCGGTCTAAGTCCGAAATCTGAGAAAACGCCAATCTCTTCTCGGTCATCTCTATTTTTCCCTCTAATCAACCCTCATGATCGATTCTGGCATTCCGCTCTCCTTCTCTTCACTTTTCTTGCGCTCCTAGTGTGTCCCTGATCCTGCCACTGCCCCTGTTATTTTTACATTTGAGTCAGGGTTATGTAGGCGGCTACCTCGGAATCTATGAACGGGTGTTAACGGATATGGGCGTGGGGGCCCGGGGAGGTGGCTTGATGTCATTCTCGCACTCATCACCCGTCCAGTTAATGAGGGAGTCAGTGCTTTCACACGTCGCGTGGGGACACCCGCCCCTCGGCGTTCAACACTGCTATTTTCCCTATGTCTCTCACATACTAATACTCTTCACCGCTCAGTGCTTCCGGTCAAGGCATACGTTGGGGTTTTCCCTCCCTACGATTGTCCTAATCTGTTCCGTTTATTTATAGAACGGAAGCTCTTGCACCTGTGTATACCTGTCCCTTAAGACTATCTTGCTTTCCGGCTTCTTCACTTGCTCTCTCTATATAAAGATTCTTTGATAACCCTAAC
Source organism: Trachelipus rathkii (assembly GCA_015478945.1). Classification (NCBI taxonomy): domain Eukaryota; kingdom Metazoa; phylum Arthropoda; class Malacostraca; order Isopoda; family Trachelipodidae; genus Trachelipus; species Trachelipus rathkii. The sequence goes on from JABUQX010039322.1 coordinate 8,234, forward strand.
TCAACTCTCATTTCTTAGATCATCTGGAGTCTCATTCACGATCTTTCCGATCGCCAGTACGGCTTTTCGCGCTCGAGGTCTACTGGCGATATACTTTCCTATTCTATACCATGACTTTATGGTTGTGTGTCTGGGTCGCGGTTTCGGAGGAGAACTACCCGCGGGCCGCACTTCATTCTCTTCCTTTTTCTGTCAAATAGGTGGGTGTTTCCTCCAGGGTTGCTGGCTGTAGGTCTCACCTAACCTTTATTCCTACTTTTTCATTAAATGGATCTTCTCACCTGCACTTCTAACTCTACCGCCTACTCCCACGCATTGAGTGCCTGATGGACGTCCGGAACCCTTCTTTTTCATACTCATTCAATTCTGCTCGCTTCTTTCACTCTAGAATTGCCTTGTCGTCTTAATCTTTACCGATTCTATCTCGCATGACTGATGGATAGAAATTTTCCGGGTGGGGTCGTCTGAACTTTGCTGAAATTCACTTCTCTTAAAATTCTCAATTTCGCTAAAGCAAATCCTCCCTCCTCTAGACACCTTCCAACTTTCCTTAATCTTCTGTATCGACCCTCACGGTTCTCTCGTGGCTCGCCTTGTTGAAAACAATTATAACATCCTTGGCCTTAACCATAAACAAAAAATGTCTTGGAAACCTCACATCACAAGAACGGTTGCTGCTAGGGCGGCCTCACTCAAAGAAACTGGGAGTTTCTGTTTAGACTGCGAGACTTTTTTTTTCCTCTCCACAGTTCTCCCCAGCTATACAAGGCCTCATCCGCCCTTGTATGGAAGACTGTTCTCATATCTGGGAGGCTTCCTGGTCTCACCCGGCTTTTTGACAGGTCTCAAAAGGCCAAAGGCTTATAACTGTTCTGCACTAACTTTCCAGTTTCCTGACCCTGCTATCTTTGCGCGGCGCGAGTGTTGCGGCCCTATCTTTCTCGCTTCTCACGTATCTCTCTCATTCTATGAAGGTAACAGCAATGCCGAGCAACGTGCGCTTCGGCCCGGGAGCTTTACCTCACTTGCGTACCTCCACTTTTACGTCGCCCTCGTACCTTGTAGCATAAGGGGTGTGCTGTGTCTGCACATGAGTTTGTGTTGAATGTAGGTACTCCTAGCTAGTGTTTCGCTGCGGTGCTGTTTTTTTTCTTTCCTGCTACATCTGTTTCTGTGGAATTCTTCCATCTTCTGTGTTGCCTGCTGAATTTAATTCTCCCTCACTTCAAAGCTGGCGTCTGTGCTTTATCTGCGTAATTTAATTTAGTTGTTGACTTCTGAGGCGTGTACACCCGCCTCCTTGAATAGGGCTCTGCCCGTGAGTGGTGGTGGAAACCTGGGGTAAAAAAAAAAAATTCTTAATGGCTTTTGCACGTTATAAAGTGTTTCTTGGAAAAATACATTGAGAGTTTGATTTCGAACCAACTAAAGCTGTCCAGTATTTTAATATTGAATTTATTTTCATTTTTTATTTGCAATAAAGACTTCCAGGTAAAGGGGTCGAAAAAAGCTTGGTGTTTGTTTATTTTAATCTTATGTTTTTGCTCTTTTTCTTTTTATTTTAAAATCTTTGTACACCTGTTTGTTTTTACTATGCTTTTAATTCCATGGCGTTTTACTTCGTGGTTGCATAGAGAATGGGTTTAATTAGCTTACTATATATATATATATATATAGGCGTTATATATATAATATTATATATAATATAATATATATTATATAAATAATTAGTTTATAATATATATATATAATCTATATATATATATATATATATATCATATATATAATTATATAGTATATATATATATATATATATATATATATTATATATATGCGGTGACAAAACCCATGTTCTCAATACCATAATTAGAAATTCGAGAAAAATCAAAGGTTAGTTGCTCCAAGACCGCCTCGCCCTCCTAGTATGAGTTGCTTGTTATTGGGTGGGACATCTTTGAAAATGAAAGGAGAAATGAAAGATGGAGTTGTTGACATAGGAGTGCATAGGTAAAGAATAATAGAAAGTTCATTTATGAAAAGTAGAAAAAGAGTTGGGGATAAGACAAAAGCCTGAGGAATACCACTATTTGAAGGGGGATAAGACAAAACCCTGAGGAATACCATTATTTAAAGTTTTTCAGGATGAACAATTTCCGTATATATGTTCTGCTTTAGAACGTCCGGAAAGAAAATCGGAGAGGTCACTGAGAGGAAGAGAGGTACCGAAGGAGGGAAGTTTAAAAATTAAATCTTTGTACCGAACTCTATCGAAGGATTACGATATGTCTAGCACCATAGATAAAAACTCGCCGAAATCTCGAAGTGCTGAGGACAAAGAGTCAGGGAGAAGGGATGGAAAAAGATCACCATTGGAACGTTTCTTATGGGATCATACTGGCGATCAGAGATAAGATTACAAGAATTGATATGTTTCCAAATCTTCCTCTTCAGGATAGATTCGAAAACTATAGAAAGAACGGAGGTTAAAGTGATAAGACAATAGTTTGAGGGTTGAGAGCAGTTCTCATTTTCCGGGACAAGTTGAATGAGAGAGAGAGAGAGAGAGAGAGAGAGAAGAGAGAGAGAGAGAGAGAGAGAGAGAGAGAGAGAGAGAGAGAGAGAGAACGCCTCTCATTTCCAGTAAGAAAGAAAGGTCAAAATAGATACAGAGACGAAATAGATTATCAAGACAGAGTGAAAGTTCAGAATCACAAGTATAAAGAAGAATCACAGGAGAAATGCCATTGGATCGTAAGCCCTCTACGTGTTAAGCTAAGAGGGAGAGGAAAAGAAAGTCTTTAGAAGAAATTACAATGGAAGGCATAAATAAGTTGGAGGGGTGGAGAAGGAGGAAGAGTGCCTAAATCTTATGAGGTGGAATTAGATGCATAGGCGTGAGATAAGAGTTCGGCTTTAGCAGAAGGAAAAATGGCAGTTATAATGTTGGAAGATACTAGAGGGGGGGGGGAAGAGGAAGAAGCAAAGTTAGAGTTGACAAGAAAGGGCGGGAGGAAGAGGAACCAGAAAGATTATTGCATTTTCTACAGAATAAAGAGTTTTTATTGTCACGAAGAATAGATCGTGCACTGTTCCGGGAAGAACTATAAATTGCGTAAGTTTTTTAGTTGAAGACGATGGTAATTGCTCAAGGTAGCGTCCATGTGGCAAATAGCGCGAGAACAAACAGAATTAAACCAAGATTTGTTAGTTTTAGTTAATGGGAAATAAATATGAATGTACTCTTCCATTCCAGAGAAAATCACCTCGGTTTTGCGTTCTATGCATTCCTAGGGACAATTCCCACTGAAGCAACAGCCAACGTGGTGTTGGCACCGGGTCCGAGCGCCGGGGCTCTGGTCTAGTTTCTAGTGTGTGTGTGGCTGGTGTGGAAAGTAATGTGTGTGTGTGGTTGTGTGGTTGTGTGTGTGTGTGTGGTGTGGTGTTGTGTGTTGTCTAGTGTAATGTGTTATGTAAGATTTGTGTGTTGTTTAGAACGTGTGTCGTAGCTATATAGTATGGTGGTGTAGATATTGTAGGTAGTAGTGTGTGGGGTTGTAGTGAAAAGGTGGTGTGTTGTGTAAGACACTATAACTCTTTTGTTATTTTTATACTCGGGGAGAGGAGATGGGTTTGATTATAGAGCTAACTTTTCTTTTACTCATACGCGGCTTTATCGTCTAAATGTCTGTTTATTTATTGAGATGCACGTAATTTAAGGACTCTTCTCGAATTTTGAGCACAGAGTACAATAGATTGTATATGTATTAGTCTACTAAGTTTGCTGATTCTTGTAGTTATAAAGTTGTAATTTTCTTGTTACTAGAAACTAGAGTAAACTACGCAATAGGGTGCTTAAGAGGTCTTATTAACGTGTCTTAAGCGCAGTCTAGTAGTTGATACCACGTAATATTATATAAAGTTAGCACATTCTCCAGATATAATATTCATATAAAAAAACTGAACTGAAATTGTTAAATTTACTCATATGTTACCCGCCTTCTCAGTTGAATATAAATTAATAAATAATCATAGTATATATTTGATCTTAAGGCGCATAAAACTTGTTATAAAAATGTAATGATTTGGAAATAATAAATTATAGTCTTGAACTTATTATTAAGAAAAATAGTAGGTGCATAACGATTATTAATATGGTCGGGTATAATTAATTTTCCAATAACTGCTCTTAAACAGCTTTGTTATTAAATTCTACACAGCAATATAAGAGCTTTACTTAAAAAATATAGTAATATAGAGAATTAATAAAATCAGCATCTGCTAAAATATTGGAAAAAGTTTACAAAACAAAAAAAATGTTGTTAATTTAAGTTTAGAGATTTGTTATTAAATTAATAACGAATTTTTTTTAGTTTTATCGAACTATTACAAAATATATCCTAAAAAATAATCTTTTCTTCATAGTTTATAGCTCAAATTTACGGTAGATTTTTTAAGGAATTAAAAAGTACAAGGTCGATGAAAGGAGCCGAATTTCCAGAGACTTTCTTCTTTATAATTATTAAAATTAGTGCGTACTTCTAGTTGGGCTACAGTAATTTAGTATGGCCTAATTCCAAGTTATCAGAGTATATGAATTAAGAATTATTTGATAATATTCTAATAGATTTCTTTAGTGTATACCTCAATTATATTACTTTATTATATACATCATAACCTTGACTTAGAGGGCCACTAAGACTATTAATTGACGTTTACACCTCCAAATAGATTAACTCCTTACTGGGTACATATAGAATTTTAATGCACAATAATTTTTAATTATCTGTATTAATAAGGATTTCCACACACCTCCCTTCCCCCCCCCCATCCTCTTTACTATTTGGTGGGGGAATTTTAATATGGTGGAAATTTAATTATTGTTTTTTTAAACATAACTTTTTCTGGAAGTATATAAATAATAATTTTGGTGGTACAATATAATATATTCCCCTTTAAATTTTTGTGTTATATCGTTTTTGTAGCAAATGGCGATATAGGCGATAATATTTTTCATTTTATTCCTCTTCATTGACAATGTTTTTTAGAGGATACTACCTTGCTTGTACTTTATATATAGAGGAATTCTGTGTTTAGTAGGCAGTTATTGGATGATAATTACGCCATATACTGGTCAATTTCGATTTCATATAATTAATTCTTTATATAGGAGCACTATATATGCGAGCAACATCGCGCCTCCGTTGCTCACAGAGACCAACACGGTCCGTCAGACCGAGCTCCCGGCGTCGCCGATTATAATTATAGATTAACTGCAAAGGTACTACGATTTCACCGTGGAGCACTATCTCGAGGTGACACACTGGGTTCCTACAGTCAGAAAATAAAAGAGCAAACACATGTTTATTAAAACATCCAGCTCCCCATTTCTCAACACAAAACAAATACAAAAAATCCGTAAAATAAACTACACAAAGATTTTTCGTGCTTCCATATCAGACCATACAACAGATGGACCAACACTCGTAAAAAATTGTGGACTATTAAATTTTGGCATTCCCACCTGAAACTCACAATTTTTTTGTAGTCCATACTAATTGCGGAATGAATATAAGGCACTTCCCGCTAACTGCAATTCCACAAACATTTTTTCCGTTTCTTATCAGATCGGCAAAATTCAATTATTTTTGGTATTCTGCAATGCGGAATTGTGGACTTAAAATTGCGGAACGTCCACCTCTGATATATCTATAAGTATATATATATCACATATATCTATATATTATAATACTAACTCAATATATAGTATTACATATCAATATCACATATACATAAATATATATAATAACATATACACATACATATTATATTATTATATATATATGAAAGGTCAGGCCCCCAGATTAGCTTGTCCCTAGTATGTATAAAAAATTATGTATACCCACGTAAAACCAATCATTTTTGAAAAATCAGCTAGCACTATTTTAATGGATGAATGAAGAAGAAATAAATGATGAATATATATAAAAAATAGTAATAATATATAAATATATATAGGTTATTCATGGTACGAACTAATATATATATCTATTACCTTGAGTTCTAGTGAATATAGGGACGATTATAGATAATTATATTAGTCTGAATAGACGATTATGAGAGCAAAATTTATCTACCGATGACTAGATGGACTAGATAGACGATTAATTGTAAAAATAATATTTTAATAATTTCTATTTTTATATTTCTACACTCTCTATCTCTCTCTCTTCTCTCTCTCTCTCTCATCTTAATATATATAATATATTATCTAATTAGTAGTATTTTAGTGATATTTTTATTATATTTTAGTGAATTTATTTTAGAAATATTAATATAATAATAATCTATATAATATATAATATATATAATTATATTTGTAAATTATTTATATATATATGTTTGATATTTTTGCGTCTTTTAATTTGTATTTGCTCTTTCGCATTACATTTGATAACTTCTGTTGCTGTATGCTGTAACTTTGGTGGTGAACTCAGGGCCCGCCTTTTGAGGAGTAGGTAGGTTGATTTCTCGAGAAGTTCCTACCACTTAACTGATTCCGATAACAGAAAATAAATAATTAATATTAAAATAAAAATTTTTCACGCACTCTCCATATTTTATTAATAGCCACTAGTGGCTATAACTTTATATAACAGTTATTTATTTAGATATTATAATATTTATTTTTAAATTTATTTTTTAATACTTTTTATAAAATGTTAGATATATTAGGTGTACATTACTTTCCCTAACAAAACTTATTTCACTTTTGAAAAAAAAAGGTGAGTTTTTTTTAACTTCGTTATAAAATGAAAAAATTTGAGTTAAGAATCGATTTTATAATTATAATTTTTCTAGTGGATTACAATACTTTTGCGACTTTCCATAGCTTAATAACTGAATTAATTTATTTTTAGTAATAAACCTATTTTATTTAATTAGGCAAAAAAGCTTACCATATTTATAGAACCTCATCAACGTTTCTGTCATTGTTGTTGTTGTTCTGTTGGGAGGGGTAGGTCTCGGAACCATCAAATTGTATTTCGTATAATTTTTAACGTATTTTATAAAAGCGATCCAATTAAACAAATATTTTCACATAGCGTTATATCTAATCTGAACGTGGTCCGCTATATATTCAACCCATAATTAAAAAAATTAAGATTTAAGGTATTAAAATTATTTTGATAATAAATTAATATGATAAATAAGTAGTTACGATGCAAAAATGTATAAATAAGATACCAATATTAATGTGTTATTGCCAACAAATCATTTTTAATTTAAAATTGCAATCGAAACCAGAGATACAATAATCCAAGTAATAAGATATTAAAATATATTAAAAAAACCCAAGCATTGGCCCTACGTTAGAATTGCACAAATTCAGCATAAAATTGTCAAACCAACAATCTGAGAATAGAAAACAATTACACAGCTAATCAGTAAGTGAATGTCAGGAAGCCTGCGAATGAGGCCTATTCCGTAGGACTGTCCCCAGTCAAACCCCATTATAATATAAATCAATTAAGAATAAAAATAAAGTATAGCTGCATTAACCACCTCTAGAGTGTTCCCAGTTCACCCCATAAATATATAATAGATATAATACCCTTAAGAAGGCTCGCATGTCCTATTTATGTATTAATCCTGTTCTACTCCGTCTTTAATTGCCCATTATATTTAATTAATTTAAATATGAATTTTAATGTAATTAGAACTACAGACAATGACGATTTGGGTCCAAAAAATAAAAAAATAAATAACCATATAAATATAATATATTATTTTGAAATATATATACCGTTGAGAGTCTGGAACTGGGATACAGCTCATGTAGGTACGGCGAAGTCCCACCATCCTCAATGGCGGGCTTCTGTAATCCTGATTTATATTCCCTTATCTTTATCTATACGGTTCGGAAGTTGACTCGCGTGGAAAACACAACTCGTCGTTCACTCTCCTAACGATGTGGATAGATTAAAACTTTTATTATTAGAATTTAAATTATTATTTGAGTGCTTTGTGTGCTTTTCCAATGATGAACAATTTCCCTAGATTTTATATCAAAAAATAAACAATAATTCCTCAAAGTGTTATTTAGAGGTTATAGAGTTACATGATAGACACAAGTGTTTATAGACCTTAAAGGGGTCACCAATTATCCGAAGTAGGCCCATACGGCTTCTTAAGTATTATTCTTTTGTACTATTTATTAATGGTTGACTGGGACATTCTAGACGGGCCAAGGCGGCCTCAGGCTTATCTTAAATTTTTAAATACTTAATATATTATATCTTAATTGGGTTGACTGGGCCGAGTAAATGAATTACTACTATAAATAATAGGACCCTATATAAGTACGGCTTCTCACTAAGTATATTTTATAATATATTAGCCTTATTGAGTAATTTAAATTGAGGTTATTAGATACTTAGGATAATACATATTATATATTATATGATAAGAGGTATATTTTAAATGCATGCATTTATATTAATTTAATTATTTACTAAGAATATATTAATAATTATAGAAGCTGTCATTATACTTCATCTATATAGAATGTCCCTATGAATAACATAACCCATATAATAATCAAGTAATAATAATTACTTAAAGAAGCTCACGCAATACTAATGATCAGATATTTATTTAATGAACTGTTTGTTTCTTCTACCATAATGTCATATAATATAATTATAATATATAATTAAGTAGCCGCGGATTGTCGCACGACGCGACAATACGTAGGTCAGGGGTTTGATTCAAAGGGAAACAATAAAAGGTTTAACCATAATAATAAATAAGAATATTAGATTCACTTAAGTTATATCAGATAGTATACTCGCTAATATATAAGAAGCTCTAATAATTAACTAATTAAGATACATATGAATTCACATAACTAACAGATATACCATATAAATCACACTACAAAATATAATTAGATTATATATTATCAATAATGAAATATATAAAGTATTTTATATATTAATGTGAAATAGAGACGCTCAAACAATGATTTGTTATGGAGGATCTGATACGCCATATTTTCTTAGGCTCACCCAGTGGGCTGTTCCTCTATCATCAAGATGTAATAATGCCCCAGTCCAACTCATAATAAATAAAAGTAATAATATTTAAGACTAGACGAATATGAAGTTCGGACAAGGTGTCGCAATGCTTCTTCTTGTATGAATAGACCACAATTTGGTCCCAGCTACTTCCAATAAGGATCAACATGATAGGTTATGTTAATAAAGAGATATTTTAAAAATGAGAATTATATAGAGAAGCCGCGGACCTGTATATCGTTTTGGGAAGTGAAGCCCCAGCCGTTTCATTCCCTATTGTATACGATAAATTTTTCTCTTATAGCTCCTCAATAACTCTCATCTCTTCTAAATTAAATCTATTATTCATTTACACTCACTCATTATCTCATAGTATTAATCGATAGCTCATGATTAACTTCTTAAGGCAAGTCTCAGGCTAGGCATGAGCAGGTGCCCTATCAGAGTGTGTGAAAATTATTGCACGTTTCTGTCCTCATGCATCACTGCTCACGCTCAGTCTAATATATTCATTTCAGCTAGAAATCTCGTTAGCACCAGGGATATACTCATTCATCGGTCAAAAAATAGAGCTGGTTCAAAACTTAGAGAAGCATGGCGCTAACCTCCTTGGTTCTCCTACTGACACACTCGTCCTTCATATCTCTAGTCAAGTCATGCTAAACTCTCGTCCTTACTCCGATCTTATTTGAATAGTCTAAGATCATTCTAGCTTGCACTATCATTCACATAACTGAAGAAGGTCTAAATGCATCTTACGGCCCCTATAGCTCAATACTATATATGTACTATATGGCCCTCCAGATATCGTTACGCAAATCACATTTCCCTCCACTCAGTGTTTAGTAGAAGCTAACTAACATTGTATCCAAGAGCTATTCGCGAAAAAGAAGACCCGCTTCTCGACTTTCTACCATATGCTAATCTTACTCCGCCTCCCAATCCGTAGCATTACTCCTCATAATAACTGTATTACTGATCATAAGATTTTTATGTAAAACCCCTGTTGCTCAATCAACTTCTGTACACGCATGACTCACTCGTGAAGCTACTCCGACTCGACCCAGTATCTAGACAACGCTTCTCTCCTGACAACGCCGTAAGTCACCAATATCTTAGGTCGACTACTCCAAAGTACCCAAAAATACATATTAAACGCATTTCTACGGTTTTTTTCGTAGCAATCTTACGGAGCGACTTTGTGGTGGCGGTTGACACTCATCTCCCCAATTGCAATTCTTGTAACTCGAGTTATCGGCCCGTCTGTTCCACTGAAATATACTGCCTCGAAGCTAGCTAACACTCCTTTGGGTGTTTTCTACGCCTCTACTTTAGCTTAAAACTATTATATCTAGCTTCTCACTATTACATAATGCACCTTGTCACATATTACACGGTATTTTAATTACTGTTACCGATGTTCATTATACAAGAGCATGAGGAGTGCATCATCTTCTTCATTTTTACTTTATAATAGTGGTGTTCACTCTCAAGGGTTGTCTTATCTCTGCCCACTTACTCTTGTAGTCTCACTTTAGTTCATTAATTGTTACTCCTTATCTCCTTCATCTCTTATACACACTCTACTCTATCCTACGTAGTGTCCCGATGATACTCAACCCTCTCTATGTTTGTGATTCATCCAATACAAATCTTTAACACCATCGAGCTTATTATATCACTTTTGAGAACTTTCGACTTACTATCCGTCTTTAATTAATTATCACCACATAATTGTTATTTTACTCCAGTAGTAGATATAACTTTTGGTGGATAACATCAATGTGCTCTTAAAATATACACCGCCTCCACGTTTTAAAATGAAAAGTCTTATTGACCAAAATAAACCTTTCGCATTTCCCATCGACTTCATTTCGAACGGTTCTAGATCGCTCTCTTCTTGTTTAGAGACTAAAGTTATAATCAATCGCACTTTGGGCCTTTAACCTGAACAAAATATGTCTTATGTGTATACCCTCTATTCACATTGATATGCTAAAGCAGCCTCATAGAACTGGAAGTTTCGGTTATGACTGTGTAGATATATTCCTCCTTAATTCTCCTAGTATGTTGCGACAGCTGATATATAGAGATACTTCAATCCTCGTCACATATTTGGAGAGTACACTGTTCCACATATCTGAGGGGGAGGTAAGATAGAGATAGGAAAATAAAGGAGAGAGCATAGGATAATCATCAACCGAGGACTTTATTGAAAACAATAAGGTCAGAATACAGGCAAAAAGGCATAATATAAAAATAGTTCTAAACACTTAATCAGTTTACTTATAGACCAACTATATAATCATATTAACAATGCCGATATATTGTAAGTTTGCTTTTATCTCTATTCCTATAGTGTATCATAAAAAATCACGTGAAAAAAACAGCATATGCAAGTCGCTCACGAGGGATTTATGCACTCGTCGTATACACACTCTCTTATCTAGCGACTTGTTGACCAATAGGTTTGTCTTGTATATTCTTTCGGTAGTAGGCTTCAGTGCTGAATTGTAATATATCTAAGGACTAGTTTGCATGTTGGTGTACTTCCATTATCTTCCACCACCACCTATCTGTTTTGTGAATTCCTCTTATATATATTTCTGTATTTCTCTAATACTAGAATTTATTATCCTCTCACATTTTAAAGCCCTAGCGTATTTTGTGCTCTCAATATGCGATAACTTTGCTCGCTAGAGGGTGAAACTTTTGAGAGTAATAACACACCTCATCTACTTTAATTAGGGCTCTGCCGTGATGGGTGAACAACTAGTAAATAAATAAAAAAATCCTTACATTATAAGTAGATATGTGGCAAATTAACTGAATCTTCTATTCTCCTCCATTCAAAAAAACATCTACTTTCCAGAATTATCCCAGAATAATCGTACTCTTATTTCCACATTCCCTCAGTAATAGGATCATGATGTCGGCACATACACTATAAATATTTGATCTTTTCGTATCCCTAAAAATTTAAACTCTTATAGATCATTACTAAGATACTTCACACACTAACAATTCACTACCATAGCTACTCTACCTACAAATAACTACTCTCAACTCAAATCTCAAGATAATTGTCAACATTCCTTCTTATAATTCTCCCTCTCTTTTACCTTTCACTAGCATACAACATAACATATTATCACTACTCATAATCAACTCACACTTACATTTATATTCATCACCTGATTCCTTTCATTTAATGTTTCAGTTAACAGCGGCATAATTAAATGGTGCCCTTTCTAATTATATATCCAATCACCTTATTTATCCTTACATCTCACTTCAACACTATTATATTCTCTCTGACATTTGATATACTTAGCCGTGATTACGAGGTTCCATCAACTATTTTCGCAGTACGGTATAGGTAAAGGGCCCGCGTTGACTGAGCGATCAAGGACCCTCTTCTCATGCAGGCAAGCATTCAGCATTCATTTGTAATCGTTTTGGTGCTAAAGTTATTTAGAATACCACAGACTACCAACGAGATTATTGCAACATAAATCACTTCTTAGAACGCACACTCCTAACTATTACATTTATAATCATACACCTGGAGTTAACACTTAATAGCGGAATATGTCACAAATGTTGTCGCGTGATAAATTCACACTCTAACAGCAAAGCCGTTTATGTATTGTCTCATCACGCGCAGTTACTCTCGCAAGTCTGTAGTGGGCCTCCAAGACAGCATACTGGCCAGGATCTACACCTGCAGACAATAAACTAAATCATAAATGCAGAAGATCCTTGCTATATGGAGATGACACAAGTTATTAGGAGTCAATTACACTCGATGTAGTAGTTTATATTTCAATAAAATTTAAATTTAGCACCTTTCAGAAACGATATTTGCCACTGTTCATTAGAGGTCCCTAAACCAAAAACAATTAGAGAAAAATAGTATTCTACAGGAACTGCTTCCTTGCTTATATTATATAAACTAGGTTGGGCATTATAGAGTAATAATATAGTCTAATAAAGTAGAACTCTTGACCACATTTTACTCTATGTTTACAGACTTATTGATACATATACATACTAAACCTAAATTAAATAATTATACAAACTTTTTCCTGAACGATGGTTCAAAGTACTAACCTTATCAGCCTTGTTTTTTTTTAATAATATTATGTATCAAGAAGGAAGGATGCGCGATAACATATTAACGACCTTGGCTCACAATTGGTTAATATATTACAGGGAAACAATTGTAAATAATAGTTTTTTTAAAAGTTAAGTATACTTTATTTTATATAATTTGATAAGCCAATAAACTATAGTAATTATTAGTTTCCCTTGAACCAATATTGAATTATTTTTAATTATATATTATTAATAAATCCTCCTCAAGAGAAGTAAATGTATAAGCCTTGGCTACCTAATGAACTATAATTATGAAGTACTATAGTTTTGGACTTATGAAGCTTTGTCATCAACTTTAGGGCTGGCCTTGACGTTTAGGTCTAACCATCACTGCTTCAGAGTCCATAGCTGCTTTATCACTAATTATTTGACTTTTTAATCTTTTCAATTTAGATAATTTTTAATTAATTTCACGTTACAATTCTAAATGTTTATTAATTTTACTTTCAATAATATAATATTATGTCACACTTTAATTTGTTTAACTTTTAACAATGATTCTTATTTTTGTTGTCTAATTAAACCTAATTACAACTCCATACTCTACCCATCTATTAACATGAAGGGTCGAGAGCTTTATTAAGATGGATTTATTAGTCACTATATCATTTACTTTTAAGTTTTTATTTTCCACCTAGAGATTTGATAATATATCGTCATAGCTTCCTCTTAAGATCTTTAATAGGTTTAGAGTGGCGTTCATACTATAGTTGTGTTTAAGAGTGATTAAGAGAGTGTGTTGTGCATAGGTCAGAGACTGGCTTTCTAAAGAACGATCAGGGTGTTCTTCCCAGACTCTTTCTTACAGTTTGATCCTTAAATAAGACGCCAGTATTTACAATTCACACGAATCTGGAATGAATTGAAGGAAGTTAATGGATTTCAAGACTGCACCTCCATATCATGAATTCTATATGTGAGCCCCATCTCGTTAGAGAAGCACATATTTTTTAAAAGCAATCGTTACGTTAAAAAGTCTTCGTAATCAATTTAACCTCTTCCTACCAATAACTTTTATCACTCATACGCTTCATTAACTATTCTCAAAGTGCGTAATATGAGCGCTCATAACAATATTAGGGATCCCGGACCTTAGCTCGATATAGTTGGGAATTACGCCAATACTCGCTTGATGATTAGCTATAATTATGCACCGTTCCATTCTCCTCGTTCATTGGGAGTTGCCACCCAGAGCCCTCAGACGGATCTGACCCCCTTCGAATGTGTCATAGAGTGTATCAAGGAGAGTATAGCCGGAATGGTGGGAGATTGTCATACTAGGACACGTATGCAACCACTCTCATGAAGAGCAGACTAGTCACAATACAATACTTTCTGTTCTCACATCCTGCTCTCTGTCAGCTGTGACGATATAATGATCTAAATGATATTGATCTATGAGTCATTAAGACATGTGATGAGTATATGCGGAGTTTGTTTTACACCTACAACATTCTGTTCTCTGAATCCAGTTCTGTACCGCGCTGTAGTTTTCACATTAGTACATAAACTATAAGTGACTCATCTCACAAAGTTCTTCTGCGTCAAGCTGGTCCGCGTGACATCTGTTTTGACCTAAGGACTACTATAATACTACATAGTATTAACGGACTCTTTAGTGAGGAAATTGTCAGTGCACGTGATCTATTTCTCATACAAACAGCGGCAGGGCACTCGAACAGATCAACTTTGCACGTTTTTGGCATAACTCCATAAGCTAGACTTGAGACTTTTGTTTTCTAAGATGGAATCATTTTTTTAATATATTGGTCTATTGGCGGACATGTGCTGGGCAATAATCGAAACTGTGGTTCTCCGTCAATTAGTACCATATAACCGTGTACTCACTCATAATTCCAAATGCTGCCGACGGATGTTCCTGTCATGATGGACCGGTTTCTGCTCGAGAGAGAGAGTCATAGAGTGAAGCTCGAGTTGAGTACGTCTGGTGGTAGAGGTGATGATTCAAATATGGTTAGGAGGGCCGTTTTTTCTGGTTTGGGATAATAGGATGGGAATTAAAGCTTATGTACATCGTTATAGCACCTACTCTACTCCTGTGTGATCCTTAAAAAGATGTCATCAACCAGCCAAAGACACTCACGAGAGTATTCTGAAGTTATCGAGTCAAATTTCTAGGTTTTACGGTGTCGATCATGACATGCCCTCATCTTGATCTTCTTCCAGAACTCATTCATAAAATAGGTTCGTCAATTCAGGCTTACTTATAGGAATAGGGCGTCGGGGTTCTGCGAGGGCATGAGCGTCGGGACATCAACTACCGTCCTTATGGTATTAAATATAACTTTGGTCTACACCGAACTCTCCTCCTAAATTGCACATTTTGGGTTTTAATTTTTTTTTGTAAAATTCACTGGCCCTAATTAGTCAGGCATAAAGCAACTACATAAAAAAATAATAAATGTTAATTTTCAAAATTAAATAAAGTTTATATTTAAAAGTTTGTAATATAACGCGAGTTCAGCCTGATCCGTCTGTTAGGGGTTGAAAGCGGACCACCATTGAGTAGTGACTCGGACCATCTTAGTTAAAATTTCGTCTTTTTACGTAATATAATTTAATTATTTTATTATATTTAATTATTTACTTAATATTAATAATTTAATTTATTACTATTAAATTTATTATATACCCAAATAAGTTATAAAATGTCATATATAAAAAACAGAGATGAATATATAATATATGAGTGTTACCTGATTACTCACACCCCTTGCATCCGCCGACAACAAATCTATTTGACCACATTTTTTGAGCACTTACTGATATTCATCATTAATATTACTAAAACCATAATTTAATATTTATCTATCATTAAGCTTATATCAATTTTCACTTTCTATATTAAGTAACTTTTTCTAGTATAATTAAAAAGTTTCTTTATCTACGGAAAGCTAAAGAATGTCAATATATTAACTGTAAAATAGAAAAACTATGGATGGTCTTGAAGGAGGCACCCCTACCCAATCTCTCTAATTTTTTACGGCGTGGAGTGAAATCGGTACCACAAGTCTATGGATCCCCGACTTACTTCTTTATGTCACACCATCGTAATATCTCCTTTGGAAAACTTCCCACACACTATAAAAGATAAAATTCTACTTCTAGCCATAATTAAACTTTACTATTAACTGCGAGCTCGCAGTCATTGCAAAGGCTGAAAAAAATAACTAAAATGATTAATCGACAAATGAACCACAATTTTCTCTAATTTCTCACTAACAAGGCGATACGTTAAAATAAAACTCACACATTTTTTACGAAGTTGCAAGATCTCTCATTGAAAAGAAGTTATTTACTTTTATGCTGAGACTAACTTTCCTAACATGTTTATTATAAACTCAATCACAAGACTCACTTTGTCTTCACTCTAGTACTTATTTAGGCAGAAATTAGAATACTACCCAATAAAACTTGTAAAGTACTACCGCGTGGCATAACATGAGCGAAATTTTTTTTTTTTTTTTATTATTATTTTTGTAATTTTATAACAGTTAGAAATGGATCCGAT
>JABUQX010039322.1:30000-32500 GCA_015478945.1 Trachelipus rathkii
GGGAGCTCACATACTGGGCCTCCGGGAAGGTGACGGCATTAGCCCTATAGGTGTGAGGGCTGGGCATTTGGCACAGGTGAGCGACAGTTTCTGGCCTGTCGAGTATCTCTGACAGAGTGGGGATGGAGTGTGTTGAGGTTGGAATCTATGTTTATATTCTTGAAGGTTTGGGTGATGTCAGGATCTCAATCTATAGAGGGAGATCTGTGTCTTTCGTGGGAATAGGTTTTGTGAAGGGGATATTTCTGAAGGGGGTGGGGGGTAGTGGTTTGTGAGGTTATTAGTTGGACAGTTGTTGAGATATCGCTGTGTGAAATATGAATGAATAGGATTTGTTAAAGGGGTGTTATTTGGGGGAGGGGGGATGGTTCTGAAGAGTTTGCTATAATAGAGGGCTGCGGAAGAGGGAGGGGATTTCAAGCGATGTGGTGTGTGTTCCTGAAAGTAGTTATGACAGGAGTGGGAGGGGTTGAGTGTCTTGACATATAATTGAGTTCCTATCATATCAAGATGGTCTAGAACTGGTAAAATTTTTGTTTCTTCATACATGTGTTGAATAGGGGTGGTTTTCAGGCAACCAGTTATTGATCGTAGGGCAGTGTTTTCTATTTTTTGTAGTTTATTCCTATTGGTGGGGGAGGTTAGTGGGTACCAGACTGATGATCCATAGTTGATTGCAGTTCTTGTAAATTTTTTGAATATTGTTGACAGTGTGGATGTTTCATTGCTTAAATTGTGTTGAAATAGGGTTCGGAATACTTTCAATTTCCTTTTTGCTGTGCTTATGATGTTTTGTATGTGTGGTGTAAATTGAAGAGTGTCGAAGGTTATTCCGAATAATTTGGGTATTTTGCTTAGAGGAATGATGGAGTTGTTTAGGATTATTTGTGGGTGGAGTGATGATTGGTGTCTGTCAGTGGTGATTAAGGTAATAGATGATTTCTCTGCAAAGGCTGACATTCTACTGGATGTCAGTCAATGATCTAGGTGATTTATGTAAGTCTGGGTGAGGATCGTAGCAGTGGGTACTGAGGGGTCTGATATGGTTATAGTTAAGTCGTGAGCGTAGGTTATTAATTTTAAGTTAGGATATTGGGGGGAGTAGGGATAACAGCAGTAAAGAGATTGAACAGAAAAGGGGACAGGATAGCTTCTTGGGGGACTCCATTTCTTAACTTCACTGTTTTTGAGTTCTGGTGTTTGCTTGATACCTGGGCTGTGCGTCCTGATATGAAATTAGATAACCATTTTTTGTAGTTGTTATTTAAGGGTGCGTTTAGAATTTTTTGGACAAGGATGTGTCTTTGTATTGTGTCAAAAGCTTTACTGATGGCTATAGCTAGGAGGATAGTTCTGTGAGAAAGTGTTTTGTTTAGTCCATTTAAGATGTTCTGTGTAATGTTAGCTAGAGCTGTTGACGTAGAATGAGATTTTTTAGAGCCTTGTTGATGGTTTGGGGAGTGGATGGTGGTGTGAATTTTTGTGAGTATGATTTTCTCCATGAGTTTGCATAGGGATGAGAGAAGGGATATGGGGCGGTATGAAGATGGGAGATTGGGATCTTTTCTGGGTTTTAATTTAGGTATTATGATTGCTTTTTTCCAGTGTAGGGGGATGCAGTTGAGAGACCAGGATTTATTGAAGTTATCAGTGATGAATCATATGGTAGCTGGTCCAAAGTGTTTTATATGAAGATTGGAGATATTGTCTGGTCCGGTGACAGGGGAATTTTTAGGGCTTTGATGAGTTTATTTATTTCTTGGGTGGTGAATGGGGGGTCCGGATTGACTTATAATTGTATTGTTTTGAGTTTGCGTATTATTTTTCTATTATTTGTGTGTGGGTTTATTTGATATGTTGGAATAGTGTTGTGCGAGGATGTTGCAGTGTTGTTTGGGAGGGGAGGGAGTTGTTTTGTCCTCTTAGAGATTTATTTGTGAGTGGGGTGTTATTCTACGAGTTGTGGAGACGTTTCATTATCTGCCACGTTCTTTTCTCTTCAGGTCTACCCATGATGTCGTTTAGGTGTTCTTGAATTTTTCTGATTTGTGGGTGGAAAATAAATTGGTGATCTGTGTGTTTAAGGAATTTATTTGTGCGGTCAGTTCTGGTGTATATTTTCGTTGTTGTCGGATGGTGTTTTATTATGCTAAAGATTTCGGGGGTAAGTAAGAGTTTGTAGTGTTTTCTGTGACCTTTGGTTATGTAAAGATTGGAGACTTTCTGGACTATTTTGGTGAAGTTATCTATGGTTTTCTGTAGAGAGTGGGAGTTGTGGTTTAGTGGTGTTGGTAGGTTGGATTCAATGTGTTGGGTGAAGTTTTGCCAATTTGCTTTTATGTAGTTTGTGAATGTTGTGGTTATTTTTGGTTTGGTAATTTTTGTTGCTTGATAGGTGATTATTATTGGGATATATATATATAGAGAGAGAGAGAGAGAGAGAGAGAGAGAGAGAGAGAGAGAGAGAGAGGGGGAGAGGAGAGAGAGAGAGAGAGAGAGA